>JAOWBL010000019.1:12598339-12626921 GCA_028564865.1 Zenarchopterus dispar | reverse complement strand
AGCCAGTCAGCGCTGGCTCAGATTCTGAAGAGGAATATTCACCCTCTGATGATGATGATAAAAAAAAAAAAAAAAAGGAAATCACCTCATTTTCTCAAGAATGCCTCAAGTTGCTCTTGTGACTTGAACGGCAGTCGTACCAACTTCCTACAGAGGCTGTAGGAAACTATGAACTCCCCCCCACATCAGTCTACAAACTCCCGATTTCATAAGAACAGGGAGATTTTGATGAACTCACCATTCCTAAGAACCTCTGTGCCCACAGCTTAAGTTAGATGCCTACTTCTATTCGGTTTGAAAGCACTGTCACTTTATTTTTTTTAGTAATGGAAGACAGGGCATAAGGCATGTATAGAGAAGTAAAAAAGCTATTATTTTTATCTTTGTGCAGTGCCTAACTTTTAAAAGGCTTGTGAGATATGGAAGACAATACAAAATCATTGGACACCAAAAGCGTCGTGAATGGTGGGAAAAATGCTACTCTAAAGGTATTTACTTTGCCATTTGTCATGTTTTGCATAACTTTTTAATGAGATTTAATGGCTCTAGTTAATTGACTGTCTGATGTAAGAGAAGAGGACGGTCCTCATGAATTGGACGGGTTGGGGTCTCAGCACGTGTTCAGCCTGTCAGCTGCCTCGCTGGCGTGTTTTGTTATTATTTGGTTCTCTGCCTTCTGCCTTTTCTTTTTCAGCGTCATGAATAATTTGCGTCTATGCCTTGTTGCTTGATGACAGCTGTACAGTTGGTTTGCACTCTGTTTTTCAGATCAGGTGAATAATGAATAAGCCTGTGCAACAAAAGAGCCGTGTCCTATATGAGCCTGACTTCTCCCCTGTCCCGGCACGGTTAGCGTGTCAGGTGTGGGGGAAGACACAGGTAAGCATCCAAGTCTCTCTGATGCAGAAACTTTCCCAAAATAAAAGTACCAACCAGAAGCGTTTGAGTTTTCTATCGGTTTGTCTGTTTTATGTTGGTAATCAGTGCTGTTTTTTTCTCTGAAACCTGCCATCACTGATCCAGCATCTCTATCAGACGATCTCCAGTTGCAACTTGCCAAACCTGTGTGAAATCTGCTGAACAGCGCACGAGCACAAATACCACCTTATTATTATTATAATATACACAACAGGCCTGCTCACGCCTGGGGAAATAATCCTATTTGCGCTCTCTTTATCATCTTTCACAAAGAGGAGAACATCATTCACCAGATGTTCTCCACATATTGACACTTGTCACCTGTGTGGATGTGCTCTCGCTCTTTATTTTAAAAAGTCATGAATCTTTTTTTTTTTTTTCTACGTAAGCAACCGTGGAGCTTTCTGACCTGTCAAAATGTCTTGTGTTTTATTTTTAAAACGTTATCTCCAGATTTGATGTCTTTTTGTACAATTAAAACTTTAGGGAAGTAAAACCCAGAGTAGACATTCTTACTGATTTGTCGCAGTGTACTTTGATGCCAAAAGAACTAAATCAAACACCAAAATGGGTCTTTGAAATATGTCTTTTATTATTTATGTTTAATTCCAGATTAATAATACATCATCCTAAACCACAAAACCCGGACCCTGAACTTCCTAATTGCACAACTATGTCTGTCAGGATAAATTAATCCTTTCCTAAATCCGCATTCACAGCAGGCACATGTGGTTGTGTGCACAGATGTGTCTCTCAGCCATGTGCACTCACGGCCCGAGACGTGGGACTGGATTTAAGACCCAGACTGCAGCGTTCTGATTACTCGCCCTCCAGAATCAATTGAGCTTTATTCTATTTATATTTGATATGCCTCGGGGCAGTTGGAAAATGGTTTGACGGAAATTCACCCATGCCCCTGGAGGAAATCTGGCCGCCCTAAACGGAGTTTTGAAGAGTTTTGCTTGAAACGACTTTGTCTGAGGTTGCAGAGCTCCCATCGTGTTGTTTTTAGAAATAAAGCAGGCGCCACCAGCCACCACCAGGCCTCTGGCCGGTAAATTTATCAGAGGGTCTCCCCGCGTCACGACTGAAGTCCCACTGCCAGAGGTCACACCTGAGACTGCTTCCTGCCACCAGTCGTGGTCAGACTGGTGGCTTGAGGCTGCCTCAGAGTCGTAAAGGCACTTAACAGCAAACTCAGCTTCATTTCAGGTGGAGGACGATCCCCAGGGCCCACACTCAGCGTCCCACTCTCACTCTGTTTCATTGTGTGCATGTGTTAGTGTGGCGCTCATCTCCTTTATAAACTTCCTTCAGCATGGAAAACCTTTCAGGTTTAATTTAAATTGGAACTAAAGATTCACTCAGAGAAATATTTTGGCCTAATTCCAAGATTTGTGTCTTTAAATTTCATATAAGTGTCCCATCCTTTTAGAGTGAATAAATCTCATTTGTTTCAGATACTTTAAATCAATGTAATCAATACATGCGCTGGTTCTTAAGTGTTTGGAACAAATTAGATGTGTTAATAAACACATTCAAAACCTGTCGGTTTTATTGGTATTATTCCAGAAATGTTATTCTTGGTTGTTTCATTTACGTTTGACAGACAAATATGCATCACATTAAGTTTATTAGCCTATTTATGGCAAATGTATTAATCCGAATGGAAATTTGATATGTAATTGAAATACATACGTCTTAAAATTAGGCCTACATGTTTCTGTGTCCATAAAAACAATTTTTTTTTTTTTAATGTCCAGACAATCAATGCTTGGTGCGCTCAGCTCCAGTAAATCTTCTTCTAAACAACCTTTTTCTGCTCGGCTTTGCTCCGCTCATCCTGGGATTTAAAATATTCAGTATTTTTACAGACCTGGATGTTGTACGATTTGGGAGAACTGAAGCATTCAAAAAGACAAATCCTTGCGAGTCAGTGATTTCTATCAGTATTGAGAGGGGGAACTGAGAGATTCTTCCTCTTTGTTTTTCTGCCTTTGCCTCTGGAGAATATGAGCCATCTTATTCATCTGGGCACGTTCTGTCTAACCTGATCTTACCAAACCAAGCTGCAGTAAAGTACTCTAAATATCCTTTCTTTCTCTTGCTATCATTTCCTCCCATTATCGGATGGATAACAGCAGCACAAGACCTTTCAAACACACTAAGGTGTGGAAGTGTCAGTTTGATACAGAGTGGGTTTATTTTATTTGCTTGAGTCAAGCCCGTCTTCAGAGGTGGCAGCTAAGTCAGCTGTAAAAATCTGCCCCACGGGTGGCTCCTGAAGGATTCTCCTGGATCTGACTCGTCTTTATCTCAGTAAGCGAAGTCACAACCGCCAACAGAACCGGTCCTGCTGAGGAGCCAGCCCGTGCATCAGAGCCCAGACTACCCCCGTGTGACGGCGTTGCAGTCCTCAGCCCGGATCTGGACCACAGAGACGTGCTGAGGACTCACACCTCCAGCTGTGTCCCAGCTGCAGCACAGCTGCCAGAACGCCTCTGCTTACTTTTACCTGAGTGTTTGACTGGTGTCCTTCCACACATCTGCAAGAAACTAGAAATGTTTGTTTTTGTTTGGTTTTTGTTTTTGTTTGTTTTTTTGGATGTAAGCTTAATCACATTGTATCTTTGTCACTTCAGTGAAAATCAGATCCCAGTTTGAGGTCAGTTAAAGCAGAAAACCCTTTAGCTTTCACAAACTCTTTCTTGCTCAGACTCCAGACCCCCTACCAGCAGACAATTATGACGACCTATTCAGGCCTCTAGGTGGCGCTATAACAAGAAGCTTTTAAAGTTTTGGCTCATATCCTGAGAACCATATGACCAGAAGAAAAACAGTTTTTGAATGTTTTTTATCTCTGATTTTTTTCACACTCCTAATTCAGAAGACCTTTTAACTTTAGGGACATTTTTCCTCATACTTTGTTGCGATTTTTTATGGCTGGTGGAAAGACTTTGTTAAATGTGATAAAGGAATGACCAGTTGGGGCATTATGATTAACAGATTTAAATCTTTAAGTCTGAATAACTGGTGACAAAATGTCTTCTTAGCCAACTTTATGAGATGGCAGGTCATTTTCCAGATCAAATGGATTCATAATTGTTTGTCTCAGTGTTTCTAACATTTAATTATAATAATTTCACTAAAGCAAAAATAAACTCTGTTAAATTTTGACCAATTTTGCTGTAACTTATCTGGAGGCACTGTTGATGAAAACTTACCAAAAACAAACAAACAAACAAAAAAGAAAAGAAAAAAGGGTTGGGGGGTTGTCAAACTTTTAAAAGTCGGGGGTCAGTGAAGGTCTAGCCCTTAAATGTTCAATATTTCACATGTACAAGTTCAAATTTAAAGAACATTAACTTCATTCATTTTTGTGAAATTCTTTCATTTCTGCTAAATGTGGTCAAATCTTATGAGCTGGAGCCTTCAACCCTGGTTTTCTATGAGCTCTGATCATCATCATCATCATCATCATTATCATTATCATTATTATTATTATTATTATCTATTTTGTGTCTTTTGAGTATTTACTGAAATCTGAAAGAAACGAGACAATGATCCCAGTAATCTATTTCCTTTAAAGTGTTTTTTGGGCTTTTTCACCCTCATGAACTTAGTTAACGGCTGGACCCGTTCAGGTTGTTTGGGGTTGAAACAGGACTGAAATTGTCAAAATAAACAGCCGCCTGTGGGCACCCACAATCACGGCAGCAACAAGGTGAAACGGCTCACTCAGCTGCTTTTTTGTTTGCTTTTTTTTCCCCTTTTAAATGAAAACTTTCAGCCTCCATTTCATTATCCACAACTGCTGTTTGGTCGTCAGCTTTGTTGGTCGGATCGCAGTGCCGTGTTCTGAGTGGATCTGAGCTCCTTCTGAGGAAATAACTCGAGACCATTTCACGCTGGTTTTTATTGAAATGTTTGACTCCAGTAAATCCACGAGAAACCCGCTTTACTTCAACGAATATTGTTCGTTTACTAAACGAACAAAAAAAAAAAAAACACCCCACAGTTATTCAGACGAGAAATGTGCAAAATGTAGAAGTGGTGAAACCGTGGAGGAAAGTGGGCGAGTCGTGTTTGGGAAATCGGACAGTGGGCAGCTGGTTTGGCCCGCATCGCTGCGGCCCCAAACAAAAACAGCGCCTTTCGTGGGAGAGGCGCAGATTTTTATCGCGTGGGTTCATCAGACCTGGTACACGGTTATTTTATTCGATAGTTCCTCCTAAAACATCTGCTTCCCTTTTTTTTCCACAGCTTATCTCTGGCTTTGAGACTTTTTAAGACAGGGGGTGAGAAGGATGGGGTTGTTGTTGCAAAACCTGATCTGTTACAAAAAAAAAAACACCCGCTGAGATTAAAACACTTTCAACGCACTTTCACAACTAAATATGGCTCAAAAGTGCATCTGTATATACACATGTAGATAGAAAATACAAATCTGAACTGGAGTGGTCAGGAGGTGAAAGCTGGCCTCATAAACGTCTCTTTAAATATTTCTTTGGGGCTCGTGGGCTCCTCGTCGTCCACGGTCAGATCGGACAATCCGCGCAGTGATTGCGGTTTTTCCTGCGTCATTTCAGTCCGTGCTGCGTCTCTTTGTGCCTCCTCAGATCCACCTTCCTCTGGAAGCCTTTGCCGCAGAGGTCGCAGCCGAAAGGCTTGTACCCGGTGTGCTTCCTGCTGTGCGTGATGAGGTTCGAGCTCTGGCTGAAGGCTTTCCCACACACCTGGCATTTGTGTGGCTTCTCGCCTGGAAAGCAAAACATTTCACTGGCGTTAGTTTTTGGTTTGTTTGTTTTTTTTTTTCCTTTTCTCGCTCGTGACTGCGCGCGCGCGCGCGTGCGTCCGCTCACCTGTGTGGATGAAGGTGTGCTTCTTCATGTCTGACTTCTGGTGGAACCTTTTCCCGCAGAACTGGCAGGGGTACGGCCGCGTGTCGGAGTGGATGAGCAGGTGCGTGGAGAGCGTGGACGAGCGCTTGAAGCTTTTGCCGCATATTTTGCAGTCGAAGCTTCTTTCCTGCGCCGTGACAGAGAGACACGCTGGTGACTGAAAGTGGAGCCGACGCGCACTGCCGGGGAGATTAAAAACGGAAAGAAGGAGGAGAGGGCGGAAGTCGGCGAGCTTACCTGCGAGTGCACGGCTTTGTGCTGCTCCAGGCTGACAGCGTGCCCGAAGGTTTTGCCGCAGATTTCACACGCAAAAGGCCTGGTGCCGCTGTGGGACCTGCGCACGTGGACTTCCAGACCGTGCGGAGTGGAAAATACCTGATGGGAGAATGAAAATGGTCTTAAAGCAAGATTTTGAAAATAAATCAATTCTGCGCAGCATTTGATTAAAAAAAAAACGTTTCTTTTTCTGTGCAGCAGAGAAGTTAGAAGACATCTGCTGAGCAGGAGGAGGACTGGGTGTCTGCTGAGGCCACAAAGTCATTAAAACATCTAGTTCAACTGATCTGAAATCAGCAAACTGGAGTTTTATTTTCCGCTGCCGGGTCCTCACCTTGCTGCACTTGACGCACTTGAAGGCACCGCCGAGGACGAGGCCGGAGCGCAGCGCCTCGGACTGCGCCTTCGCCCCGTGCGGGTTCCCGCTCAGGCCCGACTCGGAGAACAGCAGAGCGGCGGCGTGTCTCCGCATGTCCCCGTAAGGCTCTTCTCTGTCTGAGAACAGCACCGGATGCGCGAGGTTGTCCCTGTACAGGGCCACTGCCGTGGGGACGCTGTCCACGTCGGAGCCGGGATAGAGGCTCCGCTGCAGCAGGGGCCTCGCCGCTGGCCCCGGGTAGCTGCTCCACGCGTACGGTCGGAAGGGAACAGCGAAGGGCTGGCTCTCGTCCACCAGTGGAGACAGAGATTTCTCAGAGTCAACTGGTGGGTAGGAGACAAAATATCATGAAAGCCCGTGACGTGAACGTGCCCTTCCAGAGCCTTACAGGGCCACAGAGAGTTCACACAAATGGCCCTTCAGACAATTCCCGGATGAGGTTTGTTGTGGAAACCAGGAATGTAAATATTTATTATTTTAGATCAATAATCGAAGAGTTGACTTCATAAAACAAGCAAAATTTCAGTTTTTAACAGTTAAAAACACAAATGTCCCACAAATGTCTGAGAATCCTTCTAATTCAAACAGAAACAATGAATTAAACTCTTTACAAAATAAATGGGAAATTAATGATCTCATACTCATTTACCTTCACGGTGTCTCAAAATATGTTGTGTGTACTAAATAGTAGACTGAAGAACCACAGTTTCTGCGTGGGTTTCTTGTTTTTTTGTTTTTGTTGTTGTTTTTGTTTTTGTTGTTTTTGCACCTGATGCAGAAGGAGACGGAGGTCTCCAGAAGTCCTCATAGTCCAGGGAGGGACGACACAAGGCGTCGCTGCAGCTCAGTGGAGATCTGGGCGAGACGTCCCCACTCTGCTGAGAGTCCGGGGACAGGCCGTACCTGTCTGCAGACAGCTCGGTGTCCTCCTCGGGGACTTTCTCTGACTCTGAGGGACACAGGAAAACAAAGTCACCGTCTGAAGGAGCAGCGGTGGAGACCGATGACGTTTTCACCCAAAGCGACATTATTTTCGAGCTGGAGGATTCGTGACTTGATGGGACATCATGTTTGAAATGTCCAGATAAGACAAAACGATTTGTTAACGTCATGTCAGTCTTAAGTCATTAAAAGAAAATGATCAATTGTTTAAACAAATGACAAAGCAGCAGTATCATAACGGAAATAAAAACACTTTCTCTCCCACACACCAACAGAAATTCAAGATTCTGTTTAAATCATCGTGATCAAGCTTCATTTTTATGGATTAATTCTCTGGTTAGATTTCAGCACCAATTCTTTTTTTTAAACATCTAATAAAAACGAATTCATTCATTTTCTCCACAACGAGTGATTTTTTTCATGTCTTTTCAGAAAAAAAACAACAAAAACAAAAATCCTGGAAATCAGAGAATATATTACTTTCTTTAATAACGTAAACGCCGCCCCACCCCCAACACACACACACACACACACCAGCAAAAAAGTCTTCTGTTTCTTAAACATTTCATTTCTTTTACATTATTTATTTATTCGTTCAGCACCTGATAAATAGACTTTATTCCGTTTTATTTGATGCATATTCTTAAAGACGCATTTTACGTTATAAACAATAACAATAATAATAATAATAATAACAATAATAATAATAATAATAATAATTGCGCATACCTGAGCAGATGTGAGCCAGAATCGTGTCCAGCCTGCTGTAGTCATCCTCGGGGCTTCGGGGTTGGTGGTAACTGTGCGCCCTCTTACTCTTCACCAAGAAGGAGCGAGGCATGGCTCGCTTCTTTTCCGACCGACCCAGACCCAGACCCAGACCCAGACCCTGATCCAGACCCAGACCCAGACCCAGACCCTGATCCAGACCCAGACCCTGACCCAGACCCAGACCCAGACCCGGGGGAATGAATCGTCCCGTCCCCTAAAAGATGCGAGTTTCAGTGGCGCGCGGAGGCGAGCCGCGAGTGTTTTAACAGGCGTCTACCTGGCAACTGAGCATGCGCGCGTTATCTTCCCCGTCTGCCAGGTGTCAGTCGGACAGGTGTCACGCAGCGAGACCCCCCCACTCCTCCCCCTCCCAAGCTCACCGAGACTCAGTGTTTGGTGGAGGCGCGTGAAGGGAAACAGTCTGCAGCGGGGCAACTTTGTCACGGCCCTTCACACGAATTCCACTCATCTCACGACTTGACTCGAGAGCTTTACCTTCCACGCGCTTCTGTCACAAGAAGTTAGCAGGCGATGACCGGACTGGAAGGTAAAACTGGGGGTCCCACCTCCGGGACCTGCGGGGCCCCTCGGTTCAGGCCGTAGCTCGTGTCTCCAAGCGAGTCCGTGGCAGTCAGATAAAGATACGCGCTTTATCTGAGTGGGGGTGCAGGTAGAAAGGAAACACGGAGGCGCACCCCAGGGTGCCTCGCCCGGGGCTTGAAGCTATTTATAAGTAAAATAAAAAGGCTCCGGGGGGGCTGGTACCGGTTCTCTTTATTAGATCATATCTGGAAACAGAACTTCAGAAGATGCTGGCGCGTGAAGAAAGAGTTTGGTCGGTCTCACCTGAAACAAACAAAAACAAACAAACAAACAAACAAACAAAAATGTCAGATTTTCTACAAATCATCTTTGCCTGGAACCTAAGAGTGCCCCTCGTGCTCCGTGGTGAAAGCACACCGTGGGCTCCAGGGAGCTCCACGGTGTTCAGCTGTGTCCCGGTCCACTAGTCAGTTGACTTAATAGTCCACAGACACTCACCTCCCTGACGCCTGCGGGGACACCCACCTCACAGGACACTGTGGGAGACGAAAACACAGACAAGAGTTTTTGGTTCCTGCTCGCCCACTAGAGAGATCAGAGCGCAACGTTTGCGTCATGGCGCAGCGAATTAAAACACGCAGTGGGCTGTGGGCGCAATTTCTCCCCACTAACTTGTGTTCACGTTACCATCAAACATGAAGACATTTTCTTGTGTTGTAGTATTTATACTAGCCAATAAAATCAAAATCAGAGATGCTGGATTTGACTGGGTTTCACTCATTCACCTAATCTGTAAATTATTCCGTCACATCCTCGAGTGTGGGCCTGCTCCACACACAAACTTTCCACTCTTCACGCAGCTGCGACGCCTCATTTACGTGTCATTAAACCACTTGTAAACCTCTGGACAGCTACGACAGGACCCACGGGGGGGGGCCGTTATCAGCAGAAAGGACAGGAAACCAAGGAGCCACGTGTTCCGACTGCGCCCGTGGCCTGCGGAAGACGGGAACCCCACGCACCTGGTACCGGAGACCCGAAATGCGCGCGAGGACTTTTCCACGAGCTGCCGCTTCCTGACACGCAGACACGCACAGTAGTAATAAGCCAATAAATCTTGTGGTACAGCTGGCCGATGCCACGATCAGAATAACACGTCTGTCATGATTTATTTTAGTGCCACGCGCCTTCACGGTTGAAGGTAAAACCAGACTAAAAATCAGCTCCCACTTCCACTCATTTCTGCAAAATTGATTCTCTTTCTCGGTCTGCTGAAATGAAGTTTAAGAATCGTGTTAAAGGTGGAGACACCAAATGATTCATGCCTCCCACGCGGGACGTGATTTTAATGCGCTCTAGTAAAATGTTTGAGGATTTTAATCCGCCCTGAAAGCAAATATTTCAACTTATAAAACGATGCGTGGAAGCATCTGATTATCGTGACGTGATTTTTTTTTTATCTATATATAATTGGTGGAGAAAAACTGTAAATCCAACTTTGCAATTGAAACCATTGAACACACACACACACATTTATAAATATATATACAAAAATAATAAAAAATATCTATGAAAAAGCCGTTTCGGATTATTATTTTTTTGTGGTTTTAAAAGTGGAAAGCAGCATTTCAAACCTGTAAATGACCACGCACGCTTAAGGCGCTGCAGCATCAAGTAGCCCACGGAGCGCCACCCAGGCTCTCCCCGCCGACATCTACTCACTTTTACCAGCCTGCAGCAGTGACACCGACCTGCTGAACCTTGCGCCGAGGAGAGCTGCTCTTAAAATGTGGTTTTCTGCATGAAATGATTAGTAGTTGAGGCTGAGCTCGAAAACCGCGAGAAATCACTTCCTGGAAGTACTCAATCTAAGCCAGCATCTTCAGAGGAAGGAGCCTTGAGATTAGACATGTGCTCACACTCATCTGAAAACACTTCTGATTACTCCACGAAATGAGACGTCCGCACAAAAAATAGATCACTTTATTGCAAACTTATCACGCACAACATTCTCCCGTAGTCTCCAGAGTGTGCCAACTTCTCCGTAGTGTTGCCCCGTGGGCTTCCTGCACCGCAGACTCAAAGTGCCATAATGTGTTCCCCTTCCTTAAACACCAGTGTCTTCATCAAAGTGACGTGGTCATCTTCTCCAGCTCCTGTCCCTCCACCTCCTCCTCCACCCTGGCCTTGCTGTGTAGTGGTGGAGAAGATTCAGCTCCCAGCTCTCACTTTGGTGGCAGTCTGCTGCTCCTCATGAGTCCAGCTGAGTCCTGCTGGGCTCCGACTATGATCCTTTAGCTCTCAAACAAGTGTTCCACACGTCACATGATAGTACTTTAGTCCCACTCATCATCATCATCATCATCATCAAAGGTAGGACCTTCTCCATTATTTGTGTGATTCAAGTCAGCAGTAACAGAAGTCAGACGTGACACTTCAGCTCTCATCCATCACTGCAAGCTGAAGGACTGTAATGCATCGAGTCATTTCTGACAAAAACATCATCCCATTGCTCTTGAAAACACGTTCGTAGTAGTTGTTGTTTTCTTTTGGCCACATATCATCTCCCTTTTTCCCCCCAGTTCTTGAACATCTAAACATCGGACATGTGATAACAGATACATCTGTTCAAGTTCAAGCAGACGACGACAGACATTTACATTTGTACATGTATGCAGGCGTGACGTTGGCCGTGTGGTACAGCATGTGCCACAGCATGTGCCGTGTTAAGGCCCACAAGTGATCGGGCCATCGCTGGCCCGTACCAGCAGCTTTGATACGAGGCTCTGACCGAGCCAATCCCAACAACAGTTCCACGTCCGTAATGGCATCAATACACCGCTGACAGTCATTTATAAAATGCTTTAAAAATATAAAAACACGTTGGGTGAAGTGTGTAGTAATATATAATATATATATTTAAAAAAACAAAAACAAAACAAAACAAAACAAAAAAAAACGTTTTATTGCACAGTCTGTTTCTGCGTTGTACCAAAAGAAGGGGGGAGGGGAGGTGATGGGTACCCCCCCCCCGGGGCCTCGTCCAGTTTGATAGGTTTCACGTTGTTTAATGCTTTGTCAAGGTCCATGTTGACCTCACTCAAAAACAAACAAACAAACAAACAAACAAAAACTAGTGGAGATAAAACTAGTCAGCATGATTCAGATGATACGAAATGATGATGAATTTCCATTCTGAAATGAAGAACTCTCGATCCAGACCTCTCCTTTGAAATGGCTGTTAGGAAACTTCTCCTCTTCCTCCGCCGGTTCCTCCACCTTCGTCAGAGCCCCCACGGGTGCTGATCACACAGTGGTGGACTTGTGGCTACTGCTCTGAGGTACAGAGAGCTGCAGGGTCTCCCCGTCCTCCTCCTCCTCCTCCTCCTCGCTGTCGGTGTCCCCCAGGTTAGGGCGCAGTTTGATACGCCCGCCACTCGTAGGCTTGGGGTCGTGGAGGTCGGGGCGGTGAAGCTCCTCCTCGTCTGAAGACTGGTAAGCATCTTCACCCACGTAGTGATTGACGATGTGGATCCCATCAAAGGTGGGCTGACTCGCCAGCCCCCTCTGCCCTTTTAAGCAGCGGATCTGTGGGAGAAAGCACCACAAATGTTAACAACTTCACCATGACGACGCTGGTCAATAAAATGAAGAATCATGCAGCGGCTGCATGGGGAGGTTTGAAAACGGAGCGTTTGCTGCTGGATTTTGTTACATAATGATGGAATAATGCAATGAAGGTGTTTTCACAAGCAAACATGCAGAATGAGCAAAAAAGTAAAGTTCAAACGGGGGTGGGGGGAGGTGTAAAACCATTCTAGACTGCACACCAGTCGCGGGTCCCAGTTTTTTTAATTAGTTGACATGAATCCATATTATTTATCATTCTGTACCAGGGTTCTTTAATTTAACTCAAAGAGAACTCCAAATGTTGTGTGAGAATAATCTGGAGCCACCTGATGCAGTTTTACCGGATGTCTCCATCTCCACTGTCTACTGGAACCAGTGAGGTCTGGTTTAATCTCTGAAGGTCACATGACACATCTAAAGCAACTCACCTGCTCTGGCCTGCCACGCAGACAGACATGTAAGAAGAAACGTGTTCAGAGGCACGTCGCCAACGCACAACACAAACATTTACCTTCACCTGGGGAAAGGGAGGACTCTGCTCTCCCACTGTTGCAAGGGAAAAAGAAATTGTGACTAAAGCAAAAGCTGGTTAGTTTTGGGTCTGGGGGGGGAGGGGGAGGTGTGATTGAGCCGCTCTTTCAGGTTCGATCACCGCAGACGGGAGTTAGTAGGATTCCTAGCAAGCCCATCGTCACGCTCAGAAATGATGGTAAGGTAAAAGTGAGAGGGGGAAATGAATCCGCGCCTCTCTGCGTTACATTTCATCAGCACAGAATATCTGTCGGCAAGAAGAGCAAAACTGAAAAAAACAAAGGCAAACTTCTGAGACGGTGTGATTAAAGGGAAATGCTTCTGCCTCTGTGATGTTCGGTGAGTTTGCCACTTGTGATGTCTTACGAAAACGCAGACGTATTTTAGCATTTTATGCTGTGAAGGAAAGTCCCTTCCCGTATCTTTGCCATGATTTGCTGGTAAAGTCGTCATACAGACACACGTGTAGGTTATGTGTATAAAGGTATCTGTGCAACATTGTCTCCACACAGGAAGTCTCAGGGTGTAGTTAACACTTCAGCTAAATCTGTCGGGCTCAAAGCAAAAAGCTGAGGAAATGTGAAATGCAAGATCAAAGGCCTGTCAACATCAAATCAAAATTTCTCAAAAAAAAAAAATTGTTAGTAAGACAGTGAGATAAGTGGTGAAGTCGCTGTTTGTTTTTGGCACCCCACCTCGTGTTTTAGCTCCGATATCTGGTCTTTGAGGTCACGGATGTACTGGCTGGAGTCTGTGTGATTCAGCTGGCCCTGGACCTTCCCTTCTTCTTTCTGTTGGGACACGACAGGGCTTCATAAACAACATCACGAGTGTCGTGCCCGGGTGACGGGTGACTGAAATGGCTAAGAGGACAGATGTCTGAGGGAACACAAAACACTGTCATTTGGGCTGGATTTCCTCCCGGGGCCCCTGGGAGCGAGGCTGGTTGTTGGCTCCGACAGTTCAACAGCTCTTGTGAGGTTTGTCTTCCTCAGTGAAGACATCTGCAGGCACCGGAGACAAACAGGTTTCAAACCTCCATCATGCCCTTCCAGTGACACACAGCCAGACCAGTAACAGGTGCACACGGAGGCTGAAGCAAAGCACACCAAGGGGTGGGGCCACACCGACAACCCAAGACACAAATAGGTTCGACTCTTTTTTTTCCCCTTGTGGTGAAGTGGGTAAATATTTGTGGGTCCCAGTGGGCACTTCTTTAAAAAACGAAAAGAGAGAGAGATGTAATCAAGTCGTATTATTACATTTATCTGTTGTTTGTGAGGTTTAGCAGCTCCAAAATACTGCAGCAAAACTGGCCGGCAGTTAAAAGCAACTCCCGTTCAGCCGTACGAAGGAGCAGGTGCCAGCTGGTGGCCGAGGGCCTCAAACGCCTCACGGAAAAGGGGCTGCTGCTGCTGCTGCTTTTAGTCCCATCAACAGGGACGTTCTCTATTTTTAAAAGGATTGGAAATCCATTTTTGTTTTACGTGTGGTTTTTGCCTCACTGATAGCACTAAACCGAGGCCCTGACAATGACAAAACATCCTGCCATCACATCCTGAGCAAATGAACGAAATCACAGCTCAGAAACCGGCTCTGTAAGAAAGGCATTACAGAATACTCCAGTCAGCCCCTCCAAACACGTTTCGACATTTTTATATGCATCGGTATTGTTGTGGCAATGTTGTTTGGGTTATTCTGAATCTGCAGAGACGACTGTGAGGGATGTGTGAAACTTCACAGCTGTGGTGTGAAAATATATGATTAAGTTTTTTCTTTTTTTTGCAATGACCAAACTTTCAGTAGAAGTCATCGTTTCATCATATCTTGGTGAGAGATATGATCAATATAGAGCTTAAAGCGACATAACATTTCCTACACAGGCATGATTAATAGACAGTAAATATCAAGGTTTAGTAAAAATCTTTCAGCCGTGATGAGAATGTGACTGGATCCTCAGATTCAAAGCCTGCAGACTAGGCTTGGTTACTCCCCATCAGGCCTAGAGCCAGCGGAGCTGTGACGTCGAAGAGAAGCCTTAACTGTGAAGATGACAGAGTCCTGCACATGTAACCGTCTACGTAAATTAGTTTCAGTCAAAATGTTTCCCAGCGTCACTCAGCCGCCCATTAAATCTGTGCAGGACTCGTATTTACCAGCCGGTGTTCAAGCAGGAGCATCAACAGCGAGGCCTGCTCCGTCTTCTGATCACAATCTGACCTTTCACACGAAAGCAGAGTTTAAGCTGTCAAAGGCGAGCATCAACATCTCTGACAAGGAAGTCAAGAAACGGATGAACCCCCCCACCCCCACCCCGCTGCAATACCATGAATAATTCCAAAATATTGATACATAACATGCACGTATGTGGGTGGAGCAGACGTTTTCTAGATCTCTTCCTATAAAAGAGAGCAAGGTGAAAGCCTTCTGCAGGTTACTGGCAGCCGCTGCTGCAGTTTCTACTAATCTGGCCTTTATTCTGAATCGCACGAAGGCGGTAGTCAATTTTTGGTTTGGCTTGTTTTTGCTCTGTCACTTAGTAACCAAACCTCAGACCACGGTGTGATTGAGTGTGTGGAGGAGAAAGGAGGGGCTGTTGGTGTCGAGCTTAAAAATAGCTTTGGCCTCCAGCTGAGACTCGAGAGAACTCAGGTCAGGATGAAAACTGCAAAAGTAACTTTGAAAAATTTTCCATCTAAACTCACAAAGTGAACATGAAATTTCATGCGCCATCAAAGCAACTATGTTTGAAAGAAAAGACAAGCCACTTTAACATTTAGTGAAATTGAAATAAATGGCTTGTAGCAGTAACAGAATATGAGTAAGCTTCTAAGGAAATCTAAGGTGTTTCTAGAGAACAAATGTGACTTTTTTTTAATGATACTGTAACTGACTTTTTTTAACTGAAACCTAGTTGTTAATAAGCTACGTCCACAATAGTGCATTTATTGCTTTTTTATTTGAAACTGTTAAACCTCTGATATAACTGTCAGTCTCCTGCAAATTTGATCTGAAAAGACAGGAGTTTGTACGATCTCATGAAACTGAAATCATTTCAAAATAACAGCATAGCCACCGTTTTACATCATGATTTGTTCTTCTGTGGCACGATTTTGCCCTGCCCTTACGGGGCGAGAACAACAGGAAGATAACACACAGATTTGTCTTAACAGCAGTGGAAACAACAACATGAGGTGGAACCAAAAGTGATGCCGACTTTGTCGTCTCTTTACCTGCAGGCCTGCAGCTGCCATCATGAGCTGTAACAGCAGCAGCCTGTGGACTGCTTTCATTTGGGCAGCACACATTCACTTACTTTATTACAATCAATTCAGAACTTTTACATATCTCTGTGTAGTTATGTGTGTGTAGTGGAGTTTAATCCCTCACGTTAAAGTTTCTTCATTTATACCTCTACTTGGGGGGGGTCAGTCCTGCTTCTCTGCTCTCCACTAAAAGTCCATGGATGCGTTCAAAAAGACTAAATTCAATTCAGCATTCTCTGAGCCATCCAAGGCCCATGCATCATCACTACAGTCATGTGACAGGACTTAAAATCACCCGATCGCGGATTACTGCAAACCTTTGTACAACGACAGCACGTCTGCGTACCGTTATTACACATATTAGTGTACAATACTCTTTCTGGGATTTTATTGCAGATCTTTCCACTGATAAGATGTAACACGTTTGCTAAGTTACAAAGAAAATAGCATGAATAATTCCAAAATATTGATACATAACGTGCACATACGTGGGCGCAGCAGAGAGAGAACCAGATGCCTACTCATTTGTGGGAAAATGGAAAGGAAAAAAAAAAAGAAAAAAAAAAAAAAAAGAGGCTTTTTGCTCCAGTAAAAACATTTGGGTGTCAAAATGATGTATTTCTGACAACGCAGTCATAAGTGTGAGACAACTCCATAAAAAAACTGCTATAAACTTTTCAGACTTTGTATTAACTGGACTAACTGGGAATGAGTTGAACTGCACTGACGTTTGTGGTATTTTGGCGCTACATAAATAAACCAGAATTGAATTTCATAATTTCTAATCAAAAGGTGACAACAGATTTCAACCCAGCGGTACAGCGGTAAGGACCAGCGGTAGGGTTGAATCTGGCGTACATGGGAAGCCGTCACATTTAAAATCCATAAGACGATTTTATCACAACAGAGCATCTTCATTGTTCCCCTCTCATTTAAAAAAAAAAAAAAAAACGTAAAAGACGTGCACGTCTTGACACAACCGGTGCTCATCAAGTAGTTTTATCACATTAAAACTCCGAACACAGAGTTTAGGATCTCCTTTTGCATGCAGAACTGTTACTGCTACGAGAAGAAACCTTTGATTGTTTATTTGTTGTGGCTACTCTGATTGTTGCGTGTTGTTTTTACTGTTAAAGCCCTTTGTGCTACATTTTATTGTATGAAAAGTGCTCTATAAATAAAGTTTGATTTGATTAGATTGAGGGTGTTACAGATGTTTGATAAATACTGATCACACCTCTCCTGCTTGTACACACTCGTGTGTGCAGCGACAGAGGTCTGGACTCAGGTGAGGACATATTTCTCACACCTGTAACCATTAGGTCTATTTAAACTGATAGAAAAGAGATGAAAAACCTATTTTTAAATGAATAAACCATTATAGGTGAAAAAAGTAGCGGATAATATGAACAGAGACTCTGAGTCTATAAACAAACATATGCAAAAAAAAAAACAAAAAAAAAAAACCTCTCTTCCTCCTCATCACTATTATACTTAGCTGAGAGACATTTCCCTCTGTGGCTAAAAAAAAACCCTTCGATATGTGTATTGTGGTTTATGAGGGAGTTGAGGAAATCCAAAGCTCGATGCAGAGGCAGGAGTGTGAGCTGGGACTTTACCTGTATCTCCAGCTCTGAGATCTGCTGCTGCAGCTCGGCCATAGCAGCGATGTTGTCAGCTTCCCGCAACCTCACCGCCATAACCTCTTCTTTACTCTGCAGAAATCAGACCAAACATGATCTTTTTCAGTTTTGCATGTTAACCCACACTTTAAATTCTTGCCTTTTTGATTTTTTTTCTTCTGTTAGGTGGTTGCACTTCACAGATGATGCCACAACAGAGCTGTAGTGGTTTGCTGTAGCAGTGGCTGTGCAGGGTGGTGCAGATTAACTGCTGTGTTTGCACCTTGCATTCAATCTCAGCTTGTCTCCGCTTGATCTCTTGCAGCTGCACATGCAGATCTTTGTTCTGCACCGTCAAAGTTTGCACGCGCTCCTGGAGACAGCGACTCTCCTGCTCTGCCCGCCGCAGCTGGTTACTGTGAATCTGATTCTGCATGAATACATAAAACAAAAATAATGAGTGACTGGATTCATCCAGAAGAACCTGAATGTGCTTGCTGGGTTTGGGTGGAAGGTTCGGTATCTTGTATGGAACAGATGACTGCTGCCCTCTAAAGGCAACTGTTTGACACTGCAAGTTGTGAGTCTCCATTCATTCACCTTCAGTACCAAAGTGTCCATATTACAGGAGACCTTAAGTTTCATGATTAACTGAATAACAAGCTAAGAAAGAAAAAGGGAAAGTACAAAAAAAAACGTTACAAATCATCTGGTCTCTGACCTGCGTCTCCAGCTCCAGCATCCTCTGCCGCGTCTCTCGCAGCTCCGCCTGGGCCTCGGCTTCGCGCAGCCTCACACTCATCAGCTCGTCCTGCAGCTCACTCACGGTGTTCTTCTTGGGACTGTCCTTCCAACGGCCAGCAGTGCGAGCCAAGTGACGCTGTGCAGAGACACTTCACGGTGAACGCCTTCGTCCTCAGACTCAGAAGTTAAAAGCTCTTGCCTTTAAGCATCAGAGAACTTTGGACTGCCACAAACATGGTTGACGCTGTCCACACAGCATTCTGAATTTACAGCTAATCCATGTCTGAACTTTCTTTTTAACCGTGCAATAACATTTCTACATAAACAACCTTATTAACTTTTCATCCTCCCCAAAAGTACATAACACAGTACCAGACCTTGTGTTGGTGGAGGAACCAAGAACAACCGTGAGTAGAGAAGTCGAAACCAAAAAACAGATTTAAAGAAAAGGTGGGAGTCTGAGGAATTGCTTTGCAATTTGGATTAGTCACACCGCAAGGAGAAAGTGATTCTTTACAGTACAAATATTTAATCAAATGCTCTACTGGAATAGCTTTTATAGCTTCTGTTCGCAATACTACAAACAAGGATTAAAAAAAAAAAAAAAAATTATATACAAGTTATTATTTGAGGGTGCTTAAAGTAGGAACTCAAAAATAAAGCCCAGCTTCTTGGCCGTAATGGATCACTTTCATCTCAGACGTTCAATATTCTATTTAAATGACAAGCTAAAAAGTTAGTGTTTGAGGGGAGGACAAAAATAAGAGTAAATTATTGGCTTAAAGGAAGTCGCCATTTCTCCAGCAGCCAAAAGAAACTGGACAGACAAATGTGAACCAGTGAGGTGAGATTAAGAGATGACAAAAAAAAAAAAAAGACCACAAGGTTGAACTCATAAACCTCATAAAGAAATTCACAAGAAAAAGTCCAAAATTCACTGTCATTGTTAGATTTCCCTTCCTGCTTACACATTATATAAGTGAAGGTTGCTATTTTAGGTTGTAAAACGCTGATATGCACAAGAGAACATATTTGTTGATACCTGTCCAATAACAAAAAGAGAAAAACTCACAATAGTCACTGAAATAACTTGAAACAGATAAAAGTGATAAATTATAATGCAATGAACATTTATTAATGAAAATCAGACGTTGATTTTGAATTGTGGCTCAGCAAAACAATCAAAATTAAATTAAAAAAAAAAAAAAGCAAATGAAGAAGGCCTGGACAAATTTGCTGATCTCCCTAGAAAAGACTGAAAATAAGGTTACCATAGTAACACGCTAAACTTAAGTTTGTCCCATATTTAACATCACAAATGTCGTCAATCTTCAGTCAGTCAGTTTAATGATTTAAAGGGTTAAAAGTCATCACTCTGTTTGATACCACGATGTTCCCCACGCTGAACATCTCCAAGAATCTTGATGCTCCTGTGACTACAGCTGGAAAATTTATTTAGAAGTTCGATGTCCACAAGGCTGTAGACAACCTCCCTGGACGTGGACACAAGAAGACAAGTGATGACAAGAGATTTAAGGTGAACTTCAAGGTCAAGGTTCATCTGTGTCAGATTACACCATCCATCAGCCAAAGTGGACGACTGAGGAGGACTTTTTAGAATGCCTAAAAATGGACTTTGAATTTGTTCGAAGGCATATTGACAAGCCACAAAGCTTCTGGGGGAATGTCCTTTGGACAGATGAGGCAAAACTGGAGTTTTGGGTGAGTGACATCTGCTCTATGTTCATGGAAACAAAAATGAAGCATGAAAAGAAAAGAATCTACAGTGAAACATGGAGGAGGCTCGGTTCTGTTCTGGAGTTGCTTTACTGCATCTGGTTCAGAGTGTCTTGAATCTGTGCAGGTATGACGAAACCTCAAGACTATCAGGACATTCTTGAGACAAATGTGCTGCCCATTGTCAGAAAGCTTGGTCATGAGTCCTCCAACAGGATAATGACCCAAAACACACAACTAAAACCAACCAACAACCACTAAGAACCAAACACTGGACTGTTCTGAAGTTTCCTTCTACGAGTCCTGATCCTGCTGAACATCTGTGGAAAGATCTGGAACATGCAGTCTGGAGAAGAAACCCTTCACCCCTGAGACATCTGGAGACATTTGCTCATGAAGCTCAGAATACCTGTCTACAGGTGCACAAGTCCTACTGATACCTACAGAAACCACTTGATCGCAGTCATTGACATAAAAGCTAAACTGAAGGTCTGATCATTTTTGTCCACACCACTTTTAATAATTTTCCTTGTTTAATGATTCTGCTGAACCACAATTCAGTTTTCATTCCTGAGTGTTCAGAAACATATTTCTGCCATTACTTTTGTCAGCTCACATTATTTCAGTGGCCATTGGTGTTATTTGTTTTGTTTTGGGTTTTATTCCCGGAGGTGGGGGATCTGTCCTCATCAAGAACAGATTTGTTGGTGTAATATGTAAATGAGATTGAACCCCATTCATAACACTTTCATTTGGATCAATTTTTTATTCCTTCGCCTTCATCAAAGGAATCTTAAAGCCACTACCGTCTGAACCAGATGCCAGAACATTTCACAAACTGATAAAAGTATATAACACAGAGAAATACAGTAATCTGCTCAGCTCTAGTTCCTCTCACGAGACTACTTTGGGATGCAGTCGAGGTGACCCCGTCGTAAAATGTGGATCAAATTCCACTTCTGCACATCATTTATTTTCTAGCTTATATGGTTGAAATTTATCAGCTTGAGATGTGTACGTTCATTTACACGTATACTAGTCAACATTTAAAACGGATCAAAACGTGACTTTTGTAGACATTTCCACTTGTTCTACCTCAAGTCTGTTTCTTATTTCTATTTCATTTTATACACGTTGCCAAAAATAAACTGAACACCTGCATTTAACTAAGGGAAACAGGTGAATAGATTCTCATTGAAATATAATTAAATTACTAATATGTTCCAGTTTGAAACAAGTTTTTTTAAACCTTTTCATGATTGCAGGATTGTTGTCTGTGCTTGTGGTGCAGGTGTACCCTTTTTCCCATACCCCCCCCCCAAACCCACACACACACACACACAGGAAAGAGCCCCGTTTACATATTTCATCCCTGGTTTTATTGATGACCTGCTGTTGAACATCCTGCTGGACCGTCACATTGGCGCTTACCTGCCAGTGCTCTTCCAGGTTTCGGACCTGCTGTCTCAGCTCTTTCAGCCCAGTCATGGCCTCTGCTTCTCTCAGCTTCACGCCGATCAGCTCCTCTTGCAGTCGTGCCACATTAGTGTCATCTGGTAGTGACGAGTTTCTCTAAAGGACATATGTCAGAAAGATGGAAAACAATGAGGTGGACACAGGTCCGAATATGTGACTGTGCGCTGGCTGGGGATGAGAACTGACTTTTTCCATATCAAGAATCTTGTCCTGCATTTCCTTCAGTGCACACTGGGACTCTGCCTCCTTCAGCCGGGCCTGAACCAGCTCCCTCTCCAGCTGCAGGACCGACTCCTCAGAGAACCGAGGCGGTCCCTTCTGCAACCACAGTAACGCCACAGTCAGTAAAAATAGCAAACACTGACACTCGCGTAGTAACTGTCAACCAAATGTTAAAGCTCCAACAATTTCAACCAAATTTTCTTCAACAACCCCATCCAGCTCCATCAGCACCACCTGGCTCTCAATGCATGGTCACATCAGCCGTTTTGTCTTTCACCTTCAAGTAAAATATTCATTGGCACCCATTGTTAAACAAGACAGCAAATTATGTAAAACATGATAATGCCTGCACATTATCATCTGGAATCCAGCTATCAATAATTAATAATGCCGTGTTATGCACAGAGAGGAGGCTTTGAACAGGGACACGTGTGAAATCCAGAGGCTGGGGAGACAACTGCTTATAAATTCATGAATTCATTTGTGAGACTGCTGAAGATGCTGAATGGTGGCAGCGCTGTGTACAACTCCATGTCCCAATTTGAATTCATGCATGTC
The DNA here is from genome assembly GCA_028564865.1 of Zenarchopterus dispar. Lineage (NCBI taxonomy): Eukaryota > Metazoa > Chordata > Actinopteri > Beloniformes > Zenarchopteridae > Zenarchopterus > Zenarchopterus dispar. The sequence goes on along the minus strand of JAOWBL010000019.1, from coordinate 12,604,405 downwards.
AAAGCAGGTATTAACCCAGAACAAATGTGCAAAGAGAGAAGAGAAAAGCCTTCCTGAGCCATGGCCTGGGTTTTATGGCTCATAACTATACTCCTACATAATAAGCACAAAGAGACAGATACACTGGACACGTCCAAATCTTGAAGGTCAATTCATTGTTTTTGCAAGCACAAATTGATTGGAAGTGCTACGAGGCACATTAGGTGTGTTTCAGGAAGCATGTGGGTGTCTGATGAGAGCTCTTGTGGAGTGGTGTGCATGTGGCACCGTGTATGTGGCAAACATGAAATCTCTCTACTGCAAACATACTTTTATTGCTTCATACTACACATTCTGACAGAGTATATTTGATGTTTTAAGTGACACCCCTCACAGGCAGGATTTGGACATTTCCCAGCTGGAATAATATGGAACCTTGGCTGAACTTGAGCCGATACATTCTGGCAGCGGGGACTCCTCTGTTGCCCTCCTTACCGCTTGTGGCTGCTGCTGATGTTGAAGCTGCCTGATGGTTGTCTTGGCCTGCTCCAGCTGAGCACTGGCCTCCTCGTTCTGTTGTCTGACCGTGGCCAGCTCCCGCTTGACCAGGTAGTTTTCCTCTGCTTCTTGAGCTCGAGTCACTTGTCCCTTTGGACGTAATCAACCGAGGAGGAGGGGAGTGAGCACGACAGAAGTGAAACGAAGAGGTGGTATGGATGGGGAGATCAGAGAAGATTTGGGAATAGGTTTTCTAACATGACATGCTTTTTTTTTTAAGATTTAAACAGCTGTGATGTATATCTATCACTTTATTTTGGATTCTCTTATTTCATCCAACATGCCACAAATATGGCCTTCCATGCACTTACAATAAAACGTATCAAGGCATCGTAGACCATGATTCACTCAATTGTGTATCATTACACCCCCTCATTGTGCTAATCATAAACATGCAAGGAAACAGAGAAGTAGAGGGAAAGACAAAGGAAGGTGCAAAATAAGTTATAGGAGAAAAGAGAAAATGAAGGATATACCTGAATCAATCTATCTGCCAATGAAGCACTTTCCTACAAAACAGAAATATGAACAGACAGCACAGAGAGAGACAATCCAGAGGACAGTTAAAAGCACACAAAGAACAACTGATTGTTTGTCTTAAAGAAGAAATGCAATGTTCATTTTCCCTCCAGAAACAGTTGCTTACTGACTCTGAAATGATGTTCACATTTAGAGGTTGAGAAGGAACATTGCATGCAGGTGCTGTGAAAAAAGGTGTGAAAAAATAGCTGGTGACAAAGTGAAGAATGAAGTGATGCTGGTAACACGGACAGGTTTCAGACAGGACATAGCACAGGAAAACCCGAGTTAAAGCAAAGGCTGAAGAATGCTGCAAAAACACACTCTCCAGTTAAAATATGTGTTTAACTGAGAAGGGGCTCTGTGCTTGAATGAGCTTTGTGCAAGCTTTAATAGTTTCAGTTAGTGGAGCGTTAAAATGGACCTCGCATCTACGTGGCAGATGTGTCTGACAGCAGAAGAGTTGTGCTAAACAGCAGATTATTTGAGATCACAGTATCACTCCCTGCAGGCAAATGCAGCACAGCTGGGACCCTGGTTAACCACAGCAGGCCTCATGCACGGTGCCTCTACCGGGCAGCTTAGTCCCCCTTCAGATAGACGGTACGGTGCAGGACCACGGAAAAAGTGCACCCTGGCATGCAGCGCTTTGAATCAGCTTCAAGTGTCTTTATTTACATTCCTAACGCCACTGTCGCCGTTTGTTCGTTCTGGTTAGTTTTCAAGATCGCTATACGTATGTGACACAGTCGTCATGACAACCTGAAATCCAAAGCAAACAATGTGCCTGAACGTGTGTGAAGAGATCAGAAAATTAACCGTGCAAGGCATCAACAATTTACCGTGCAGTGAATGGTCAACTTTCATGTAAAATACCCCAAATGATGAAAGAAAAAGAAAAATCCACTGTTAGCACAGTTGCATGACGTTTGCACACATGGCTGGAGGGGTTAAGTTGATGAGTGGGTAGTAGCGTGGAGTTTGTGTCTGGTGACAAACACTGAAGAACTCACTTTCTCTAGTGTGTCTATCCTCTGCTTCAGGAGCCTGTTCTCTGTCCGCAACCTCTGAAAAACACAAGATAAAAAACACGTTAGACAAAAACAATGCCAAAAATAAATCATTATAAAAGCATCGAAGACACAAACTGGCCCACACACCTTTATCTCCACTTGTTCCTCCATCTCCTTTGTTTTGATTGTAGTGTATTCTTTCTCCAACCTGAATAATTATCAGAGATAAAATAGTAGTGACCCTCACTTGAAAAAAGAAGTAATAAAATGGGAATAAAACTATTTTGGACAGGTTTACTAATGTTAAAAAAAAAAACCAGCAGTTGAACATTTTGTCTGTGTAATGAGACTGTTGTGTTACTTCAACCAGGCATACTTAAAAATAATAATAATAAAGCAAGAAAAGTCTGTAGTCTAAAGATTTTTAAAAAAGCTAGTCTTAAGTAGGATTTAGGCTTCTACAAAGGGGCCAGGCATGTAACCTACACATAAGACCGCTCCGTCATTCAAACCACCAAACTTTAGGTGATGGTCCATGTTTTTTTTTTCTGCAGCACTGAAGCTTGCAACACTGTGCTTCCTTTTACTTTTGTTTACTTCCAATATGGAGCTCAGACATAGAAACAGAGCAAATAAACCATGTCTCGCGGGAGTTGGAGCTGGTGAATCTTTAGCATTAATAATATTATTATACTGCAGTAATCCATCTTTTTATCCGGTTTGACGACGATGAAGCAGCAGCAGTAGTGGGAAATATGAAGAAGAAGAATGCTACCAAAAGACCGATCACATTTCTTGTAGTCCAACATCAACAAATGAAACACGGTAGCATTTAACAAGACACGGCATAGCCCATGGTGTAGACACACTGCTGTGCCAACACTGTAGCATAAAGCAGGCTCGAGGCTTGAGAGCTGTGCTTACTTTTTCATCTTCTTGGCATTGTATTTAACTTGATATGCAGCCTGGATGACCTTATCTGGTCCACTGTCAAGCTGATGTGGGATGACCTTCTGAAAGTACTGAAGCAGAGTGAACAAACAGGGGAAAGGTAAGTACCACACAACTACATATCCTGCCGTTTACTAGTCAGGAGCCACCTGTCTGACCTCAACATCCAACATCAGTAGGCCCAGCACACATATCAAGTACCCAGGTGTAGTGGAGATTCTTCCCTTGAGGGTTCAGAGAGCTACCGGAGTGACGTGTTATGTAGATTTACCTGTAACATTCCCTCCATGTCCAGCTGGATAAGTTCAGCCTGGTTCATCTGCAGGATTGCCATCCCCACACGGAAAACAATCTCCAAACCCTGAACACAAACATGAAAATATATAATTAAAAGAAATGGTGTTTGAACGTCATTATAGGAGGTGTGAGCATTTAGTTTCAGGTAAGAGATGCAACGTCTCCCAGTTTCATCGTTAATGTTGACTGTAATACTTCATTTCACCAACAGGTGGCACTAATCGACTTTATTAAGTTGACAACTGCTTTGCATGATTTTTTCCATCATCCTACACAATATCCTCAAAGTCATATTGTAGTCGTTTTTAAAGGGAAAAAAATTTTTAAGAAAAGAAAAACTAAAGATAAATATGACTGAAAATATGAATATAAGAGTAAATACACAAAAACATAGTTATAACTCCTTAGGATAGGGTGACTTAGTTTACCAACCTCACACATGAAGATATCGAAGATCCTTGTGGCAACAGGCAAAGGGAAAGAAGTAAGGAAAATGGTGAGGAACCATGAGGAGGCATACATGGAGGTGTGAAAGCTCTGAGCTTGGAAATGCATGTGTAGTTCTGGGAGATGCTCCTGTGAGGGGAGAAAAAGATCCCCCAGATTTACATCATCATCGCTGTGCTGTTTTTACCAAGTATAATTGTCTATTTTTCTGGATCTTAAGCGGGATGTCTCTACCTGGATCATAGACTCAAACTGGTACATGCAAAGCCCCAGCTCAGCCATGCTGGGTTTGAAAAGCTCTCGTAACCTGTAGTCTTGCATCAGTTTGACAAATACACAGAATGCCTCCTCTTCTGGCATCTATACAAGGGCAACCATGAAAAAAATTAAAATAATTTAGTTAAATATATCAAAAGTATTGCTAGAAACTGGTGAATTTCAGTGTTTGCACACATGTGTGGCGAGTTACCTGCATGAGCAGCAAACCAACAATAAATGCACTTCCTTGACAATAGCCAACTTCCCTGTCCACCAAAGAATATGCCTGAGGTAGGAGATAGGACATTCAGGTGGACGTCACCAACAGTCAAAAACACAAGTTTCTCTGAGGGTTCATTATGGAGTTACTTGGCTCAGGTTACATTGTTTTTAAAATGAAACTACTGCTAAGAACCAAGTACCAATTTTGTTTCCTGTACAGATGACACGAAATGATTCATCCGCATACCAACAAGTTCCTCAAAGCGAACTATACCTTCATGACATTGAAAAGAACTTCCTGTCCCAAGCTGTCTTTCTCCTTGAAGAACTCGTGCTCAGGATAAGTTCGAGCGATGTCTCTACGGATAAGCTTCTCGCAAGGTGAAGTCATCTTCAGGAGTTCTGAGTACTGGTCCTTGATGGGCATGTTCTGGGCATTACACAGCAGCTGCCACACTATTGCCCGAAAGTGGTGAGGAATCCCTTTTCTGACGAGATCCTGAGGAAAAATTTTAAAAAAAGTTAGGCCAATGGTTTCCATGGGACCATGGGACGATGTAAGTATAGGCAGGAGTCTGTCGTTGGTGCAGCTGGAGTGTAATGGAAAGTGATTTATACATCCTTTGAGATAATTATCCTAAGTTTTTACAGTTGACACTCCGTATGAACGGCAGGAACTAGTTTAAAGGAAACCAACTGCTGTCTGGCTGAATTGTGCAACATTCACAAATTACACAGTAAAACAGGATTTATAGTAAAGGAACTTGAACTGAGACTGCACTGAGCGAGTTTACACTAATGTTATTAAAACCGCTTAGTACATTCAAGATATTTTACCAAAATAAATCAACTGTGATGCAGACTCAGGGAGCTGATTTCTCTCTTCTTCAACGAAGGAATTTCCTCTTCCCTGAACATCAGTGTGGTACTTTAAAGCTCAAATGCCTCGGTTTCCTGCCCTTCCATTAAAAATAATAAAAATAATGTATAAAGTGCAAGTGAACGAAAAACAAAAGCCTGTATTTCATTATAAAATAGCTTTAACTTCCAAATATAAACCTATTAGTGAGGGACTTTGAAGAAGGATTTGTTTCCAAGTATACCGGTTGATAAAATTTGATTAATCAATTTCCTGTGCCGACGGGCAGAACCACTCTTTCCTGCTGTGATAAGTGTGCATGGTCGAGTGAGTCTGACTACATCTGGTCAGTCCAGGGAGCATCTGGAGCGGACATCCACCCACACAGCCCTTCAGTACGGGGGTCCGTCTCTTCCCAGCAGAGGATGGATGAGACAAACTGTTCTTTGTTCTGTACTAGAACAATGAAATATTTCAGAAACAGTTTCCTGAACAAAAGCTGCTTTCTAAGATGCACCAGATCTTTATGCCCTTATAAACTACACCCTGCAGAATAAAAAAAATGTACAACTATTAACAAAATAAACCACAAACATAGATCTCTGACTTCATTTAACTAAATAGGCTTTACTTCAACAGCAGCAGTGAGAAACTAGAGCTAGTTCTTTAATTACATTATGTTTAACTAATTGTTGTTTTTTCACATTTAATTACTTAACAACATAATGTACTGTCAAAGGCCTTTACAAATTTACAAATACAACAAAAATAACACCCCTACAAAAGGTGTTCATCTTTCAGTCCTAACTTTTATATATATATATACACATATATATATATATATATATACACATATATATATATATATATACACATATATATATATATATATACACATATATATATATATATATATATATATATATATATATATATATACATACATATATACACACACACACA
>JAOWBL010000019.1:12579139-12591552 GCA_028564865.1 Zenarchopterus dispar | reverse complement strand
CTTCCTCTCTCCGTTCTGCTCTACATCCAACACATCTCTTCCTCAACTTGTTAGGGACTTGGGGTCTCAGTCTGGGTATAACTTGGCTTCTTGATATCTCAATCAGCTGTTCCCACATGCAAACAACTTGTTTGTTGCTATGGTTACTCATCATACATCAACACATGAAAAGCTGTCTCTCAGTCCTCAGATCTTATCTTACTGCACAATTCAACTGCTTTTGATACAGTTAATCACAATATCCTGCTATCCATACTCTTGAAAATGGGCATTCTAGGCAAAGCATCCTCAAGGTTAGGATCTTATCTCACAGGGCACTCCTTCAGCGTGTCATGGCAAAGACAAATATGCGCAGTGATACCCATCTGCAATTTCAGTCTAATAACTCCAAGCTTTCTGCACGAACCTCACCTCATCTCTCAGATATATCCACATGGATGAAGGATGGCCACCTTCAGTGCCACTAACCAAATGGAGCTCACTGTTACTCACTGAACTCCACTGGCTACCCAAGGCTGCCGGTACAAAGTTTAAGTCAGCAATGTTTGCCTACAAAATGACTTCTCTGTGAGTTTTTTAAACTCCGTACTTAAGGTTTGCTCTCCTGCGCCATCATTAAGTTCCTCTGTGGAGGGCGTTAGGCTCTACCACCTCCAACACAGGAAACTTTCCAGATTGTTCTCATTTATGGTCCCACACTAGTGGAACAAGCTAGTAGTTGCTTTTAACCAAGAAACTCTTGTTAAAAAATTACACTGAATACTTTGCCTCAGTTTATCAGGCTATAAGTGTTTTATAAAAATGCTGCTTAATCATTGTAATGTGCAAATAGAAAAACAATAGTGTACAATTCTGACCTCACTCGAAGACAGAATTAGTGAACCATACAAAAACTGAACAGGATTGACTACTTTAATCAGCTGTCTGATGACTCATCGGATTTTGCAATGAAAACTGTTTATTGTGTCATCATAATCCAAAATGTCTATTAGTTCTTTTTTTGTATTTCCAAAGAAATATCTGTTTTTTTCAAAACAGACTACTAATATAAAACACATGTATTATTATAAACAAGCCAAAAGTGACTGCAAAACTCGAGTTCTGACTAAAATCATCATACTGTATTAAATGATATGACACACACAACAAAATAATGCTATTCTATTTCAGTATTTTGTGGGAATTCATTCACATTGGTGCATCCACCATTTGTTCTTATTAATCAATAATTAATTCATTCTTTCTTTAATTCATTATCTACCTTTCTGAAGACCAACTAACCGAAATCTGAAGTAGCAACAGATAACTTTATTCTCTAGGGGCATATCATGAAGTTTTCTGCAGCCTGTAAGGCAAAAAAAAAAAAAAAAAAGACCAAATAATAGCCAAAACATCTGAGACTAAAACATCCACATGTTCAATGTTATGAAAATGTCAAAGGCCACTAAAAACAAGCTCCAAACAAAGCCAGTAGACAACACAGGCTTTGCTAGCGTTCATTACTGATTAAGTCAACGTATCCAATGATTGTAGTTAGCAGAAAAAATGGGAATAATCCAAAATCAGTACCAGCAGGTCAGACCTTTAAGGAAATTCATATTGGAAATTCCAACCTCTGCAAGAAATGAACCAAAGTACAAAATAATGTTTCTATAAATTGTGAAAAAAGTTCAGAATAATGTTCTGCAGTGTAAAATTATAAAGATTTTAAATATCTTGTGGACTCAGACTAGTCCAGAAAGACATACAAGATCACTCCAGATTGTTTGAGCCATCTGCACACTGATCAGTGTGTGTCCTAATCCTGAGCAACTACATTATAGGTATTATTGAATCTAAAAAAAAAAAAAAAGAAAAAGAATAAGTCTACACATGCACATTTCATTCAATTTGAAAAAACTACAGTCAAACAAACAGCTTCAAAGACGGCTCACTCACCTGTTCTGCTCCTCGAGCTTGGCGAGTAGTTCCACATCATCAGGACTGAGCAGAACCGGAGAGGATGGTGAGAGTCCAGGTGAGGACAGAGAGGTGGAGGAGGAGGTAGCAGTGGTCTGTAGGGATGTGGGCGCGGCCACCTGGCTAGCCATCTGACTGACTGTGTGGGACACCGAGTTCTTCACCCATGAGAGAGTAGAACTCAGCTTTCCAGCAACCTTGTCTGTCGCCACCTGCAGAAGAGAGAGGAGCAGAGGCCACTAAGTCCACACAGCCTGCCCAAAGAAAAAGTCACACACTTGAACCACAGCACACATTCGCTGTGGCATCGTTTCGACAAGAATTTGCAATATCACAGCATTTATTTCCATCCAGAGTTGTATTCATGTTACACCAAGATCATATGTTGACAGAGTCTGATCACATTTCCTTCTCAAAAACATTCATTTACAGGTAAATGTTACCAAGTTTTTGCAGAAGTAGTGGAACAAGGAAATAATGTACAATTGCCTCTCAGTGCACTTAAAAATGGATGCTCTTTCACATTAATATGCAAGAAATAGTGGAGGTTTACTTTTCAAAATATTACAATGTAAAACAAGAAATGTAAAAGATAAAACGTGACTGAAGGGAGTCTTATCATACAAACCTGCTTCCCTTTTATAAATAATGCAAACTTACAGACTTTCAGAAGCTTTCCATGAGAAATCCACTTTTAAAAATATGCATTCACTGACAGGATGTCTTTAAATCCATGTTAAAATCAAGACGTAAACTAGAAACATTCTCTGTGAACCTTTGACCAACGTAACAACACACAACCCTCTAGTCATATGCTAATCATACTAACAGGAAGGGTCAAAGTTCTGCAGAAAAGAAAGTCCTTCAAGTCCCCTGTCCAAACAAACGTACACTAGGAAGTACATGTGCATATTCAGTGTTAAAAAAAAAAAGGACAAAACTTTTTCAGGAAATTTGAATCCAGTTTATTTTAAAGTACTGCCAAATAAAAAGATGCATTATTTCTTCATTTCTCTGCAAGTACTAGAGGGCAAGGAACAACCAGGATCATTATATTATTGTGCACACCCAGACACACAATTTCTGCCCAGACTTCCCCACAGTAAATGGGTGTAGCCATCAACTGCATAAAACCATGGACTGTATAAAACCATGGATGAAGCATCAGGTGACGTGACCCAGTGGTTAATGAAGACCGGTTTTGAAGCTCGTTTTTCTCCGTAAAGGGCTCCATATCGCTTGAGAAGCTGACAGGAACACACCCACCGCGTTGCTCCCAGCTCCTTTGGCAGATCCCCACCAAAATTTTTCCAGAGCTGCCGTCAGTTTATAGCAGAATATACTGTTAAACATGTCGACTCACGATCAAATGTGACAGTCACATTTAGCCGATGTTGGGTTCATACAGACAACTGGTTGCTTCACTGAAACTGGTAGCAGAAGTGATAGCTGCTAGCCATTGGCTGAGCTAACTATCAATCATATCAGAAATAAATTTGTTGCTTTATATAAACTCTCCTGGCGTGGTACCAAAAAAAAAAAAAAATCACCCCCCTCAGAGTTGTCATGAGTGTGAAATCAAATGACCAAAATGGTTTTCTAAACCGGGGTGTAAATATATTTATTTCTGCTCTAAAGTTGAGCATTTTAACATGGGAGATTGATTTGCTTTTGCAGCAGCCCGCCTCTAGTGGTCAGCCAAAGAACTACAACGAATCTTAGTTCCACATGATCCTCAACCCAGAAGAAAGAAGGTTGTCGCTTGGGTGTGGCTGGGTCCCACTGGTTTAGCTAGCTCTGAGATGATTGCATTGCTGGACATCTGATTTCAAAGAAAAATTAGCATTTCATCTGCTGCACTAAGTTCCTTTGGCTGACTACATCTGTGGCCCTAAACGTTGCCCATCTCTTTGTGCTTTTTCAAAAGAGCCCCAGCAGTACATCCTGACACCCCTGTGTGACGTAAATGGTTTGCCTCAGATACGTTGCTGTGTACAAGTACCTTCTCTTTTGTTGCCGTTATCAGCCTTGCTACAGTAATTGACCTGTGATGAAAGTATCTTCTACAACCTCAGCTTGGTAGCAGTCTGAAAGTTCCTCATCCAGTTTTAACCTTCCCACAGAGCTGTTTCTCTTTCAGCTAATGAGCGCATACATACAGCATGAAATTGAGAGCCACTAGCAACCATTTGGTATTTGCTGATTAATAAATGGCATAATAATCGAGTATTAAATAAAAAAGAAAATCAGCTACGTTACTAATACAAGGAAATGATAGAAGGAAAAACATGAATTGCTAACAATTCCCAAAAAATCCACTTCAAAATATGTATTGTCCATTTTCATCCTCCCCAAAGCTCTGTACAGCTCTGAGTCAGTCGGCATTGTCTCTACACCTTTTATAAAAGCTAAATAAATTATTGCAAGACTACACGGTTTCTTGTGACTCATGTACAATGACAGGTGCCAATCAGGAAAAACAATAAAACCAACAAGAGCAAATCGAAACTTGAATTAACCCAGATCAATCGAATGCCAGATTTCATTGTCTCGGTGGCCTTGAAGGACATTCTCACAAGCCAACTCGAGCAAGGCTTCACTATAAATCCTACAGAGATCCTAGCTGATTTTGTTCACTGAAGACCTGAAAGGGGCCCTGTGATGCTGTGCGCATAGCTAATGAAGCCCACCACAGGAAAGAAAAGAGACTCAGCAAAATAACTTTAAAAAAATGGGGAAGTGAGAAAAACCAGTAGCAGAAATAAGAAGCATTTCTTTTCTCCTAAATCAAACTGCACACCGTCTGCCCAAACTCTCACAAACTCTTTAACCTTATAATTTTTTTAATTCAAGTTCCATCATCACTTGAGCACTAATTCATTTCTCTCACTACTATAATGTGACGATTGTAAAATCTTACTATATCATCTTTGATCATTTCTTGTTTCATGTTAAGTTTGTTTTGTTATTTTGGGTAGGGAATAAGAAGAAACTCACCTGAAAAGGCAACTAGCTTTCTGAACGTTTCAACAAGATAAGCTCGCTGATGGAGAAGACTGGACCAGTGCTGGGAACCACTGTGGAGATCCTAAAACTTGCCATGGGTTGGCAGACGTTTCACAATCTTCTGAGCGTTATGGACAGTGCCCCACACCCTTTACACAACATCAGACAGCAACTTTTTTTTTTTTTGTGAGAATCTTCTGCACTCAGCAGTAAAAAACACTATTACAGGAAATGTTTCCTGAAATCTCTCCTTTTCACTGCAATAACACTGGACAATAACTCTTGCAACCTATCCAACACTATGTCAGCCCAACCTTTTTTCCCTTTCATGCCAAACACTAGCATGTGTTTTCAAGTCGGAAAATTTAAACTAAAGTCATTTGAAAATAATGGCCAAACAAAGGTTTCTGACTAATAAATTAGATCATAACACTACATCACAGTAAGGTGATGTCTGGAAGCCACATCACTGTAATTTTAGAATAATGAAAACTGTATCATTTAGAACACCATTTGTCCTTCAATTAAATCGAGATGTTGGCACCAGTTGCAACATCAGTAAGAATTCCATTCAAAACATTGCGCCCTTTTACCAAATTACTTTCATGGTTGTTTATGTTTATACATTTGCTGTTATGTCTGAAAAATTTCACTTCCATTGGAAAAAAATGTTTACATTGGCTTTCTTCAAAATTACCAAAAAAGGTATACTCATGAATTTCAAATACTGGTAAATCCTTTACGCTTGCTGACCAAACTCTATATCCTGAAGTGCAGAATTTCCAACAGATAAATGACAGTGAAACAGTACTGTGTATCTACAGTATTCATTATTTTGGTAGTTCCAAAGCAATAAAGAATTCTCCATCTTTTCCTATTTTAAAGTTGCATTCAAGATTAATATTGTCCCTTCCACCCATGTTCTCCCCTTAGGTATAAACTCAATTTTATTACCCTTTTTGTTTATGCAGTGTTATTCTTTTTGTAATTTGTATTGCTACAGAACAGTTCAGTACTGTGCATAATCAATAAGGAAGCAGACGAGCAGTACTACAACCCAACTATATAGAGCCTGCATTAGAAGGGGGGCGGGGGGTTGAATCCACTCCTTAGAAAACCTGTGTGGTTATGTTGCAGATTGTCTCTTCAACAATATTTAAATCTATGGTTCATTCAGTAAAATATTTCCACATTACAATGTTAGTCCCACTGAGTGTGTGTGTGTGTGTGTGCATCACTTTCACGTTGAATGTACCGCAGAACATATGGCACACATGCAAAACAGCCAGAAGGAAGAAGAAAACACAGAAAATGAGACCAGAGAACAAAAGAAAGTCAACTGGGAATAAAGGGAAACATGAATAATGTTAGAGGTTCTTTGCATGTTATGGTACTTTGGGATCTTGAAACTATTATTTAACTGTTTCAAAAGTAAAAAACAAAGACAAACATAAATACATCTGAATTAATTTTGGTATTTCTCGTCATGGTTGCATAACTGTCTTCATTCACCGCTTCAAAAAGAGGAAGGTAAAAATGACAAAAATGTCATGTTTCCAATTTCCACTGCACTATTTGACAGAGCTGTCAAAATGTATGCCCATCTCGTAAACTCTTTTTTTTTAACACTCCTGCCTTCAACTTTGGTCACATGCTCATGGCTATTAGCCAAATATAAAAATATTTTTCTTTTTAAAAGTCTCCTATGTTAATTTCCATTGGAGATATGTTACTGTTTGTAAAGGTTGGCTATAAAGCAGGTGTCATAAAATGTGGCTTGTAAAAAATAAAATGTCATAATGATGACAAGTGTGTCTTCTTCTCTGAATAGCTCTCATCTCACTCATACTTTGACTTAAAAATAAAGTTAGGAAAATGTCCACAGCTTTAATTATTGAAGCCTCTGGTGTGTCAAAACAAGACACAACACTAATTTAGGCTCTTGTGAGTGAATCCACATATCAGACCCTACAACGTTTCATCAAATGACATTTTTAAATGTATGTATGTGGGAATGTATGTAGTTTTAATCAAATGATGAGCTAAGCAAGGAAAAACTGAAGTTTGCCTGAATATTTCAATTAAACAACCCAAACAAAAACAAAACCGATTATTTCCCCTATATTAGTAATGAGGACATCTGAAATCCTGGTGTTAAAACACGCTTCCAGCCTCTTCATCATCCAGTCAGTGGGATAAACTTTCATTTGAGCGTCTTTTAATGCGTTCGCGTTTGGCCGCCACAGCGTCGTTTCCTCTGAACTACCCGTGTTAAAAACATCAACATAACCAACGCCGAGCGGTTTCAGTAGGCTACACATTCATGTTCCCACTTTTGTAAAAACATCTTTTTTTTTTCTCAACTACCCTCAAAGGGAGGGCCAGCGCATCACTTGTTGAACTTTAAGTTCCTTTTATGGCTCGCTTGGGCTGAAAACTGAGACCGAGATCGCGGTTACATTCAACAGCTCACTCCGTCTCCCATCAACGTCGACGACTTTCACGAGATTACAGCGACGTTGAGCTGCTCAGTAGAAAACACTGATAATAGTGGTTCTATTTTCAGTTTTTAAAGAGCTTTTTCATTGCCTAAGTGTAACAGAAACCCGTTTTTAACACTGAATATTCCTGACAAACTGCAAAGCAAAATAATACTGGGACAAACGTGTGCATAAGCTACGCAAAAACAATATAAGTGCAATGTCACACGATGCACTTCAGAGAAAGTGGGATAACTTTGACTCGCTTTTGTAAGGTAGTGGCCATTCCAGTAATTAGACAGAGCCCAAAAAAGATAGCAAGTACATCCTTTACCTTGAAACGTTTTTAGCCAACCACAGCAAACGTGTCCTGTTTCCCATGCACGAAAGTATGACCCCACTGTTATGAGGAAATACTTGCTGGCGAATACTTCATGCATTTACAGTTAAATATTGCCCCGTACAGCTATGTTTCTACTTGAAGGCTAGCCGGGGTTACGTTAGCTTATTCCCCGTGACGGCTTGGTTGGGTTCGGCCCACGCAGACTCATACGTGTCCACAGATGTCTGCGAGACTTAGACCGAGTGCGACGTCCTTGTGTTTACATCGTACAGAGCATGCGCAATCCTGTAATAATACTGCCATCTAGCGTCCATGTAAACAACTACACCCTCTGTCTCAAATAAAGATCGATACAGTTTCCTACCACATGTATACCTTCAACTAAGCTCACGCTCATTTGTTATTTGATCATACATGACATTTATCGTTGTTGTTCAGCTATTGAGTTAACTTTCCATCAACTCTATCAATCCATGTTCTGTACCCTATATATCCATTTTTCAGGGTCACTGGGGAGCCAATCTCGGTTCATTAGAGGTGATAGGCAAAGGTACACCCTAGACAGGCTATCACAGGGTCACACACACACACACACACACATATATATATATATATATATATATATATATATATATATACACACACACACACACAAACACCATGCACACTCACACCTATGGACAATTTAGAGTTGTCATATACATGTTTTTGGGACTTTTGTTTTGAGAAGGAAGCCGGCATACCCAGATGGAATCCACACAAGCACGAGGACAACATGCAAACTCCACACAGAAAGACTCCTGCTGGGCTCAGGAGGAAAACCAGGAACATTCTTGCTGTGAGGGAACAGTTCTAACCACTAAGCCACTGTGCTGTCCTCAACTCTTTTATGTTTCAGTCAAACACACAACAAAAGATACAAATGTAATAGACATGCAGGATTTGTGGTATTTACTTACCTTAAGTTTATTGCTGGGGAGGGGAAAAAAAGGAAAAGGAACAAAAACACCTCACGAAGCTGGCTTTCACTCAGAATAAGATCTCAACAGAAACTGGAAAAGTCCAATGTACTTTGATGAAAATGTGACTATGCTGACAGCATCTATTCACATACCAAGCAGTCATGAAAGCTACTTTTCAGGTTTTACATGAGCGCAGTGACGTATACCTTTTGTTGGCAAGTTAGACACTCCTCTGTTCATGGAAGGAGCCGAAAAGCAGCTGACGTTGTTAACCGATCTCAGAAATACCATGGTGACTGTAACCCTTTGAATCTGTGCTAAATATATAAACTGTGTATCTCTGTGTGTTTGTACCATGTTGACATAAAAAAAACAAGAGTTGCCATGAGAAGGAAAAGAGTCTTCCTGGAAGTGATTTCCTCTTTGTGTTTTTAAAATAACTCTGAGGTGAGCTGACAAGTGGTAAAACGACTATGTAACAGGGGCAACAGATACAGACTTGCCTTCTCATTATTCAGTTATGGACCATTAGTGGCCTACATCAGTAGCTACTGTAGTGCAACTTAAATACCTGCCTGTAAAAGCCTAAATACTTGCAGAACTAAATTAATCCCCTTATAAAATATACTTATTTTTATTTTTATTTTAACAACTGCCTTCAGAGATGGATGCAGGTCCTCTGGATGATCTGCTCTCAGCAAGGTGGATCGTAATCTGGTCTTTAGCTCCGCCACCTGCAAACCATCATCTAGAGCCAGCCTGTGACCAAAAGGACTGCGAGGAAGTGGTCACAGGAAGCTGAAGAAACTCTGGAGGGTTGTTTTGAGGCTACAAACTTGCTTATCATCATATCAAACTTTAACAAATCCACAGTCATCTGGACAAAGCAGGCACCACTGCCAGGATCGTGTCCTTTGATTTCTCCAGTACATTTAACACCATCCAGTCTGCATTACTGATAAGAAACTCCAGAAGACACAGGTGGATGCCTCCACAATCACCTGGATTACTGACTACCTGACAAACAAACCCCAATTTGTGAGGCTGAATGGTTGTGTGTTTGATCAGGTGGTCAGCAGCACAGGAGCACCACAAGGGACTGTACTCTCACCACTCCTCTTCACGTTGTAAACCTCAGACTTCCAGGACGAGTCTGAATCCTGTCATCTGTGGAAATATTCAGATTACTCTGTAGCTGTGATGGACAAGAGACTGAGTACAGAGGACTGCTGGACCATTTTGTGGCATGGCATAGGAGCATGACAAAGGAGATGTTTGTGGATTTCAAGAGAGTCACGATTAAGTCAGATAGTTATTTCCACCATGGGAGAAGAAGTGCGGGTGGTGGAGAAGTATAAATACTTCAGTGTTCACCTGGACAACAGACTGGACTGGCGATACAACACTGGTCCTGTTTATAAGAAAGGAGAGAGCAGACGTTACTTCTCAAGGAAGCTTAGGTCCTTCAAACTTTGCAGCAAGATGTTGAATATCTTCTTTAAGTCTGTTGTGGAGTTAAATCACATCTTCAGTCACCTGTTGGGAGCAGCATCAGAAGAAATGACTTTAAAAAAACTGAATAAACTGATAAAGAAGGCAGGTTCTGCTCTGGAGTCCACTCCATCACAGATGCAACAGGAGATCTTTACTGCCCAAAGCCATAACCAAAACAATAACAAGTAGCTGCGAGTAACTACTAATAAAACATAAAGTGCATAGGAAGGTAAATACAAAAACAAAAAAGATTTTGGCTATTTCTGAATGGTTGATTTCTGAGAGCTTGAGTTAGAAGTTTATTTTAACATGAAGATGGAGAGTGAGTTAGTGGAAGATCGTTTTTACGTGAACCTGGAGGGTTTAATGACCGCCCCCGCTCGTTAGAGGGCAGAGTAGCAAATCCACCGCGCAATGGCGTCTCAGCGACCCATCGCCTGTGACGCATTATTTACTGAGCATGCGCATGACGATCTTCCTTTTTCCAGTGCAGCGGAGTCGGGCACCCGTCTTTGGCTCCCAACTCCTTGTTAAGGAGACCAAAAAAGCTGCATAATGGTTCGTAATTCGGGAAAATATCCGTCTACATGCGGACATAAGACATTCATGTTGTTCCTTGTGGTGCCAGTTTGTGAAAAGTTCCTGATTAGATGCAGATGAAGCTTGATTGTTTCTGAACTGAGCCGGTCTGCAAATGTCCGCTTCAACGTGGCCTACCCGTTTCTCTCTCTCTGTTATATTTCTGAGCCCAAAAGAATAACTTTTTACATGTGGTAGCTTTTGAGACTAATTCATTTCTTAATCACCAAGACCACAAGTGCATTGAATTTACATCCTCAACAGTTTATTGCTTTAGCAAACGCTAGCTGTTGCCTTTCCATTGACGGCTGTAAGCTGACATGAACTCAACAGTAGTTTTGGACAGTGACACTGAAACTGTTTTGAGCACAGTTATTGTGTGAAGCACTGAATCGTCTGCTTGTGTTCAGTAATTTACTTCAGTTTGGTACATCTTTTTCAGGGTTTTGTTAAAGTGGTGAAAAACAAGGCCTACTTCAAGAGATACCAGGTCAAGTTCAGGAGGAGGAGAGGTAAAACGGTTCATGACAACCATTTCTGATTTCCTTTCCTGCTGTCAGTCCTGTCATCAATGTTTTTGTTTTGTTTCCAGAGGGGAAGACTGACTACTTTGCCCGCAAACGCCTGGTCGTTCAGGACAAAAATAAGTACAACACACCCAAGTACCGCATGATAGTCCGTTTCTCCAACAGGGACATCATCTGCCAGGTGATGGGCAAATACTGTTCAGTGTGCAAGTTCCAGTTAGATTCAGCACTTGAGGAATCTAGCGCCAGTGTTTGATATTAAATATCTTTGTGGTGTTGTGCTGACTTTTAAAAACACGTGATGTTTTTCCAGATTGCCTATGCAAAGATTGAGGGTGACATGATCGTATGTGCCGCCTACTCGCACGAGCTGCCGAAATACGGCGTGACTGTGGGTTTGACGAACTACGCGGCGGCCTACTGCACCGGTCTGCTGGTGGCCCGCAGAGTACGTATACATGTACACGTTCACGCATGCTAGTGTCGGCGTAGAGTTGGCCGATGTGGCAAAAGAAGTTATCGCAGTATTTATTTATTTCATGTTGTCCAGTTTTGATTATTGTCATGATTTTTTTAAATACTGTCAGTTTTAAAGCATCTCTACTGAAAATTAAAGAAAAGAAGACAGGTTCTACATACTGGTCCAAGCAAATCTGAGAAATCCCACAATTGTGTCGTTACGTCCACAAAGCCAGCATTCCTGAAACAAAGTCTGTCTTGAAGTTGTCACGTTCATTGCATTCATGGATTTAAAAAAAAAAAAAAGGAAAATATCATCTGCTATGATTTCTTTTTCTACCAGCTTTCTTCATATTGTTATAGCAGTGTCATTTTAACAACCTCCGTCAGTGGAGGTGCATGTGCATGAGAGTGAGTCTGTGTGTTCGGTTTTCTGTTGTGAAGAAGTTGACCAGGAAGGGTAGAAAAGAGTAGCTAGACAGATTCAGCTGCATCAGTACAGTAAATAAAAACGCTGCAGCTCCTCCAGCTGGAAGTGTCCGGGTCTTCCTCACCGGCTGGAAGTGTCCGGGTCTTCCTCACCGGCTGGAAGTGTCCGGGTCTT
>JAOWBL010000019.1:12565401-12579039 GCA_028564865.1 Zenarchopterus dispar | reverse complement strand
TTGGATATTTAAATTTACAGTGACTGTCACTTTAACAGCGCTTTGTTTACGTTATACATGACGTCAACAAGAGTGCATGATTGTGTGAGGATTGTATGGATCTGTACACAAGTGAAACTAAAGTCCACAAATCCATGGCACAACACAAATAAGCCAGATGACCAGAACTTCAGCACCTGAATCTTGGCTGCACCACCTGCACCTCAACAAATTATAAACATGCTTTTGAGGACAATAAAGGAAGAAGATTGAGGAGTACAAAAAAGCTATTTATGTCAAAGGTGAGAAACCTTTGACACGGGAGTGGCCTCAGGTTTCCTTTAAAATCCAGCTTTGATTCTGTTGCCCAGCAGTTTCACAACCATTTGCTTCTTGATTCATGCAATGAAAACCAAATAAACAACTGACAGTGGACAAAAAACACTCACAAAACACAGGAATAACTGGAGGGTCAGTGATTTGCTTATGACTCCCCACCAATCAATTTGAACTGGTGATAATGTCTGGGTAGAAACTGAAATGTTTTCAACAGTCAAAGAATGAAAACCCAGCTACTTTAATTCAAGGCTTTGAAGATGATCATGACCTGGACGACTGAGCGTCTCCACCAGGGTAAACCAACTCTCCTACCTGGCTGTCCTTGCTGCTGCGCAGCCAGAGGTCCTCCCATACCCGACTGCTGTCCTGCACCACCTCCAATGGTAACTTGTTGTAAAGTTGGACCCCCACTCATCATGGACCCCTGTCCTGGGTGAGCTGGGGCCACAGGGCCCGGAGGCCGGCATTTAGAAAGGCCTTTGCCGAATGCAACAGCTGCAACTAATGCATTAGTGTCAGCAGGGTTGAAAAATGGCTTGTTCTGTCGTATTGCTGAAAAATAAAAGAAACATTTTAGTCGTAAAAATCAGTTGAAGAAAAATATATAGCCACAGAAGCACAACATACTTGCACTTTCTGCATCTCTGTCTTCACGTGGGTTATTCAGCTTCTCCAGCAGATTAGAACACAGCTTATTTAATGTCTGAATCTGTTTCTTTTTATGGACATACAAGAATGGGTTAAAATCAGCAGTGAAAAATAAACAACAAGAAATCTTTTCTACAAAAAAAAAAAAAAAAAAAAACTTGGAAAACAAACAAACAACCAAGTCAGTCCATGCAATAAGTAACTGACCTGAGCCACTTCAGGACCAATACGTGCTGCCTCCGCACTCAGCTGTTTCTCCTGCTCCTCCACCTCTGGATCAGGTTTGGTCCTTAAATAATCCGGGACAATCTCATGACTGAACACTGGGACACGCTGTTCTGTGAGTTTCTGACAGGCAATTCATAGAAAATGAGAAAAGATCATTTACTTTAAAATAAGGGAACAAACTGTCCAAAGCACTGATACTCACTGCTAAGTCCTCATCTCGATCTGGAGACAGAAGCAGCGGTATTATGACCTGGTTGCGAAAAGACGGTGTCTTCTCATTCTTTAGCAGTTTATTGATGGTATTCAGCTGACCAGACAGGAGTGCAAAGTTGTCCAAAACAGAGGGCCTAAGTGACAGAGAACCCAAATTAAGCGCTTGAAATAAAATATATATTATATATGTATGTAAAGAATTTGGAGCATCATTTCCTTCTAAGTATTGAAGGGGGAATGAAAACATTTCAGCAGCTGTAAACTAGAAGTTATCACCTTTTAAATATTATAAATCTCAGCTTCAAATGAAAAAATTCACAAAGCAAATTACTCCTCAACTGAAAGGATTCCTCGTGGAGAGATGATGAAATGGGAGGCTGTTTGCTGGACAGTCAGACTTGCTGTCTGCATCAATACAGAATGTGCCCAATGATTTCTAAGAAGTCACAACGACAACCTTACTATTTACATTTTGTCTGCAATCCACCTTTTTTTCTGCTTGAGGAGGAAAGACATGCCCAAAACCATGGGAGGATTTTATTTATTCCTATCAATTTCTTGAAGAATAAATGAGATGAAAAAATAAAGATAAACGAGTGAGTCACCATGTCAAACGGTCGTATTCGTTTTCCAACTTGTTTATGAAATTGTGGAGAGCATTTTTGACGTGAACGACCGGGAAAATGAGCGACTCCACCGCCACTTCTAACTGCTTTTCCTCCCGTTGCTGAAAGACAAGAAAGCCTTCTTGATCAGGAAAATACAAACTGCCACGAACTGAAAGCAATGGATGTACATTCCAGTACTAAAGGACACACATATTAAAAAGCTTGTTTAGCAGTGATTAATCTGACAAAGCAACAAGGATATGGTACAAAGTGCTTAAAATTTGCATTCGATCAATACCACTCAGTTGTTTGCAAAATATTTAATTACCTGCATTTCTGAATTAGGCTAGAAAGCTTTAGCCTGACGTGAAACGTAAAACACGAAGGTAACTCCGGAACTTATTCGATGAAAACAAAGACCGTTTTCTTCGTTGGTCAGGAAGAGATGTAGCGCTATCGTTCTGCCGCCCCCTTCAGGATAGACCATGACAGCGCACAGGGACGTGCAGACAGGGACGTCAAACTCCTAAAACTTGAGCTTGACTCCATTCATGAGTATTTAACACTGTTGGGCCATTGTCAAAGGCATGATCAGACGTGATTAGTGTTTATTGACTGGTTATGAAGGCCAAAAAATTCCATTATTAATGCAATTCCAGAAACATTAAAATTGTCCCTTTGAGCAACAGAAAGGAACGTATACAAAATGTATTCAATCATGATAATGCACAAAAACAAGATGGTGCTCAAATAAGACATGGATGTTAATTACAGCAAACATATCTGGAAATTCACTGGTTTTGTCCCAAACCACACAAACTATATAGTGTGTGTCAGAAAAGGTACAGGACTGCTGTCACAAAAGATTTACTTAGAATCCAAACTACAAGTTTTCCCCTTCGAAGTAATCCCCCTGGGGATTAATCCCACGGAGCCAGGTCAGGTGACTAGGGAGGTTGCCCCAGCATGGCAATGTTCTTCTCGGCCAGGAACTGTCAGATGCTCAGGGCATTGTGAGCAGGCGCGTTGTCATGGAAGGGGGTCGTCCACTGCGAGTTCTTGCCACAGGGCCAGACGATCAACCAGCAAGTCTACAAAGAGATACTGCAGCGTTTGTTTCGTTCATGCGTGAGAGGAGGCTGGAGTCCTGGAACTTTTCTGACACGCCTCGGGTATATAAAAATATAAATCCAATATATGAACGGGACTAGTCAAAGGTTTGGACACACTTTCCCATCCCACCCATTTACAATCATTTCCCCATCCACCCATAACATCCATGTATTATGTGCAATACACAAATGAGAATGCGTGTCCTAACTTTTGACCTGTACAGCAAAATGTCAACTGTGAAACTATCCATAGAGTTTAGTCTCAGGATTAGTTTGGATACCAAAATATTAGAGTCATTTATAGTTAATTAAATGTGTTCTGTCCACTTACAGGAAGCTATTACAAAAGGAAGAAACAGAATCAAAGACATTTTATTCCCGGTGAATCAATGTTGTTAGTTCTGGTATACAAGTGTAAAGTTATTTCTAACTAAGTTAGAAATAATCCTCCACGTCGCCCATTTCCACGACCACAGTCTTGAGCTGGGAATAGTACTCGATTGTCACCTGGCCGTTCTCTCTGCCAAACCCTGCAGCATCAAAAAAAAAAAAAAAAGGTCAGCTCACAAGTATGACATTAGCAACTCTACCAGGTTAGTTTTTAGTTAGTCTTTGACCCAAGCTGTAACTAAGGCTGAAAGTAAAGCTGTTTTCACAACTGTGCCATGTGCACAATTTCTGTACTGTCATTTCTGTCTATGATTGATAATGTTTGGATTTGATTAGTTTCATTATTTAATTACATTGAAAATGTTTTATTTCAGTTATATTTATTGCCAAGTTGTTACTTGTACTAATATTGTTTAAAAAAATATTGGTAACTCAGATATTTGTTTTTTGTGATATGTTTTTATGCATTACAAGTAAATGGATAAAAAAAATGAGACCCTGTACCTTTAACTACCAATCCAGGGCCCCTACCTTGTACTGCATGTTTTAAATGACAAGCTGGAGGTGATCATTTCATTTAAATCAGGTGTGTTAGAGCAGGTAACAATCCAGGGCAGTGACCTTGGCTCAAGGGCCTGAAGTGTTTGAAGTTGGGAACACTGGTCTAAAACTCAGAGCAGTTAGACAGCGCTTCCCCTACATATGTAAAAACACTCCAAACAAACTGACCCCCTTTGAGTCTACGTAGTGTAATTTGCTTCAGCTCCACCTATATTTAGCCCTACTGCGTTGTGTGAATGAGCTAGGTTCTGCTGGACGAGTCTTTTTCTTATAACAACTCAGCTTTAGCCTTCAATTTTTGCCCACCACCCTGTACATATCAGGAAGGGAGGGGAGGGGGGAGGGGGGGGAAGAACCAATGTTAAGATTTGATGTAATCTGTTGATTGCCCTGGCCACATTACCTTTCATAGTGAATCAGCATTATAAAAAAAAAAACAATGACCGAGAACGATACTGGACTACAATATGTAAAATGGCCAATTATGATGATGAAAATAATAACATTAATAATAATCTAATCTGGTGAATTAATAGAAAAACACTGTTTCTCCTTCAATTCCAGAGTAAACAAAAGCATTCATTCTCATCATTTTAAGCCTTACAACATCCTACCTGACATCTTATATCCTCCAAAGGGCAGTTCCACAGGGCTGATGTTGTAGTTGTTAATGAAGCAAGTCCCTGCCTCCAGATTCTGTGCCACGCGATGTGCACGAGATATATCCCTATAGGCAGAAGAAAAGAGCAGAATAGATTTTAGAATCTTCCCCCACCCCACGGTGCTCAGGTCCAAATAATCTTTGACTTCAGCGGCAAACAGGGAATACTGAAATGATCCACCCAGCAGAAGGCAAAATACCATCCTTAAGAGCCAACAATAGCCATCATTTGTCAGTGGGCCCTTCTAACCTGGTAAAGACTCCGGAGGCCAATCCAAAGGTGGTGTTGTTGGCCCTGCTGATCACTTCTTCCTCTGTGTCAAAAGGCAGGACACACATGACGGGGCCAAAGATCTCCTCCTTCACACAGGTCATGTCATCTGTGCAGTGGTCTGTGAATGGAGGCCATTTAAACCGAGTAATGGCTCAAGAAGAGGGCAGTCCTTTAATCACATTCTCGCGCCACTCGGTGTCAGGAAAGAAGACCAGTTTCAGAAATAATGTTTTGGACTTATTGTCACATTACACCATATTTTGTTTTAACGCTTAGAGATTGCTTCATGATTTGTAAGCCTGGTCACTTCCTCTTAAAAATAGTATCAAAATCTCAAAAATACACACACACACACACAACTTTGTTTAAAAAAAGTAATTCACTGATCACTGAAGTGATTATTTAGAAATAGTATAACACATCGAGACATACCCAGTACACAGGGTGACATGAAATAGCCCTCCTTCAACTGGGAGTTAGTTGGGATAAAAGGCTCGCCTCCACAAAGAACTTTAGCTCCCTGATTAAACAAAGAGAGACAAAAAAAAAAAAAAATCCCAGACAACGAATTATGTGATCTTAAAAAAAAAACACTAAGTTGACCTACATTCTGTGATTGTTTTGTGGTTGGTTAAAGTACTGGTTTACATTCCATGAACAACTGCACAATCCTCAGGCAGGAGAAATATCTTCCGATCTCACAATCCGTAAACAATCAACATACCTCTTTCTTGGCCTGACTGACAAATCCCAGCACTTTCTCTAGGTGGGGCTTGCTTATGAGTGCTCCCATTCGGGTGTTTTCAAGCAGTGGGTCACCCACAAGGATGGCCTTGGTCCTTTTGACCACTTCCTGCAGGAACTGTGGCATGATTGATCTTTGCACAAACACTCTGGTCCCATTGCAGCAAACCTGTGTTTTAGACAGCCATTTACTCCGGGAATACTTGCCCAAGGTTGTCCATGAATGATGAAAGCTTTTGGTCTCACCTGCCCCTGTGTGAGGAAGTTTGCCATGAGGGCCCCCTTCACTGCGTTCTCCAGATCACAGTCATTGAAGAGAATGAGGGGAGACTTCCCTCCAAGCTCCAAAGTCACCTGTTTCACACCTTTTGCAGACATTTCCATGACCTGAAATCAAAGACAGATGTAGTCATTTGACTTTGTCAGTACACTGCTCATGATACGTTAAAATGCATTATCGCCCTTCACTACTACCTTTACCTTTTTGCCTGTTGGAACACTGCCAGTGAAAGAGACTTTAGCAACCTTTGGATGATAACAGAGCAAGGAGCCTGTCTCTGCCCCACCTTGGACCACACAGAAGAGACCATCGGGTACTCCTGCCTCTTTGTAGATTTCCGCTAAGATGACGGCAGTCACAGGTGTCATGGGAGAGGGCTTGAACACCATCGCGTTACCTAGCAAAACCACAAATGCAGTCAGCGTTGGGATTCATGTCCTGGCACATGCTAATGTGAACAAGCAGAAGTAATTGTATCAAAGAGGAGTCCAGATAGTCTGACCTGTCTTTTACTTACAATATTAGGGACGTTTTTCCATCTTACCTACCTTATCTTTAGCAGCAGATATGGTGTGAAAGCCGCTATTTTGATTTTTTTTTTTTTAAACAGGTAATGCAAAACTTTATACATACTAACCACATGCCAGGGCAGGTGCAGACTTCCATGCTGCAATCTGGAAAGGGTAGTTCCATGCACCAATTCCCACACACACACCAAGAGGCTCTCGCCTGGTGTAAGCAAATGCTCCACCAGGTAGTTGGATGTGCTGACCTGCAGTCAATGACAAAACCCTAATGTTAAAAAAAATACACTAACAAGCTAAGATTGTTATTCACAGAATCAAGGGTGTTGGTGGACCCACCTGCAAGTGTACCTGCCAAGCCAGCATAATATTCAATGCACTGCCAGGCTATATCAATGTCCACTAGAGCTTCAGTGATGGACTTGCCATTGTTAATTACTTCCAGCTTTGCAATCTTCTCCCTTCTTTCCTGTTTACATGGGAAAAAGCAAACTTTGTTAAAAATCTAATCATGAGGGATGATAAATTGATTTTGTGTGGATTCGTTTGAACTACTCCATCAAAAAGGTCAGTACTCAAAAAACAGATCTGGTGTAAACGTAGGCCAACAGTGAGGGGAAAGTTTTTGTTTTTAATGAAAAACTAGTGTCTCACTACGCATTTCCAACAGTCGTCTCTCATTTATGTTGTGCAATATTTACACAACATTAGATAGTGCCCCTCATTATAAATTTAGGACAATAGAAGCTGGATTTCCATTATAATTGAGCGTAAAACAAAAGCGAGACTAAATTTCCAACAAAAAGGTACTGCTGCAGGGGGCAATGTTTTCATTGAACTGTGTTGTTAACTGTATGAACATAACTCTGCTGCATCTCTTCATATTTCTGGAACACTCATGCGATACAGCTCTTCAAAATAAAAATTTTAAAGAAAACTTTAAAAAGACCTCTATTTTATATAACTTGGACAAAAACATGTTTGCTTTTGGACAAATGATCATAACTGCTGCTACAACTGTGGGTGAAAACAGTGAACAAAACACAAAGGCAGAAGATAATCAATCAAATGATTATGCAAAGTCAAAACGCATGCGTATTGGATTAATGCATAATGATTACGTAGTGTTATAGCACAACTACATCATATAAATGAGGCCAAAAACAGCTGCAAGCTAGATTTTGATGACTTTAGATTGACCAAACTACATCACATCCAGTGTTGCCAGAGTTTGGTTGGATGGAGATGGATGACTTGCTGTGGCGACCCCTGAAGGGAGCAGCCGAAAGGAAAAGAAGATGATTTAGGTTTTGCCACAAATCTAGGAGCAATGACAACGTGAGCAGTTTGAACTTCTCACCCTGATAATGCGGGCAGCCTCCAGCATTATGCGAGCCCTTTCCATGCCAGCCATTTTGCTCCACTTCAGGTAAGCAGCGTGGGCACTCTGGATGGCTTCATCCACCTCCTCAGCACTGCAGGGCACCATCTGACACAAGACCCGGCCTATGCTCACAAGAAGGACAAGGACAACAGGTCACAGGCTGCACAGCCAAGAACTGCAGAGAAGAAAGGAAGTGCATGTTAAATGAAGTAACTAATGCACCAGGACTGTTGGATTGTTGCTTACCATCTATTACAAATCTCCAGCTCAAATTCCAAAAAGACACAGAAAACTTCCGTTACTTTAAATGATTTCACATCTACCATCACTTTATGCAGGAGATCGTTTATCGAATTTGACCGTGTTTACCGGTTGCAGGCTCAAACACTGGCTCGGCGTTGTGCTCCTGTTTGGGTTTGACTCGTTTCCCACCCCAGAAGTTGAGAAAGTCTGTGACCACCACAGTTCCCGTGGAGGCTCCGGGCATCGCGTCCAGGATTGACTGGGCCATTTCCACTCCAAACGGTGCCTGCATCAAAGATGAAACGTTTGAGCAAATGTCTGAAAATCACAACGCATCAATGATTAACGCTGCGTACTTTGACCATTATAGTGTTTATCACTAGCTGACGTGGCTTAACTAAGACAACACAAGAAAAAGCGGCACGCGCCTTTCTTTCCTTTTTTTTTCTTTTACACGGAGTGGGAGAAAACTGAGAAAAATAACTAGAGAGCCACGGTTTATACTTCTGCAAACAAAGTGCCAAACCGCGTACACTCAGGATTCCAGGCCTCTTTAATCGATCCTAAAGATCGGGTTCGGTGGTCGAGGTCTGACTACGGCAAGCCAGACGCGCCACAACTGACCAATCCAATCACGTGTTCGGTAATAAAAAGGCGAAAAAGCGTAATGAGCGCTGTTTTTTTTTAAAGAAATGGTCCGTGATAAGATGTTGAACCTATGCAAAAATATTCAGTATGAATTTATCTTATATCGTCCACATGGTTGGTTCTGTTAAATTCGAACACTTATTAAGTGGAGACATTTTATGAAGTGAATTCAAATGTAGCGCAGTTTTTCATTAACGCCATTTCTTGAGTCTTGCCTCCTTTCAGGATATGACTGTAAGCACGCAGAACAGGTTTACTTGGAAAGAGTATACAATCCTGCAGCAAAGGGCAGAATCAATGTGGCGTGCTCTTATTTTTTACTGACTGATCAAAGTTCAGTTTTAGTGGCTGTGAAATAGGGACAGCGAATCTACAGAAACTGTGTTTTTACCTGCATTACACTTGCACAAAACTTCATTTCTAATGTGCTTTCTCACAAAGCGGCGTTTTTTCCCTTGTTTATTTGCTTGTTGTTGTTTTTAATGATCAGTCATTCAAACCAGCAAAAGCCTGTCCTGTGTTTTCAGCCATCAACCAAGCTTAAAGGGTCCATGACAAGATGTTGGAGCTATGCATAAATACCGTATTCAGTAGGACTTTATCAAGTACTGTCCACATAGTTGCTCCTGTTGAATTTGAACGCTAATCAAGTGGAAAAATATTTTGAAGTGAATTCAAATTTAGCGCCGTTTTTCACCAGCACGACATCCCCAGACACGTCTGGTTTCAGGATATGACGTCATGAAGTGAGTTTCCTCTGGGCTGACACACGTGCTTTGACTGTAAACAAAGTGTTTAGCGCCTATGTCAGCGAAGTGCTGTGTGGCGGCTGTGAACGTGTAAGCCTGTTCTCATTCTGTTCCAAATCTTCTTAAAAACGGGAGAAGCAAGTTCAGAGAACCAGGGACATCCTCTGAAGTGGTGAGAGGTTGGGCTGCAGGTCAGCAAGTTAGCAGATGTCCTGCAGAGACATCTATATAGACATTTGGAAGTAAACACTGGGATGGTCAGAGAATGAGACTGTGGTTCAGCGCTGGACGTTAGAGCCTGCAAACATATGCAGAAGAAGAAAAAGAAGATGAAACAAACTAGGAGAACAATGGCCAACAGCAACCAAGAACAACCAGGGGCGTTGCTGGAGCCCTACAGGGGCACGGCCCCTCATTCCTCACGTCACAAGTTTTTATTATAAAGGCCTGCTGTCTTTGTGTAATGGAAACATTATGCTCCATCTACTTCGTTTGCTAAGCCCATTGTTACTTTTGCTATCTGCTTCCAAACAACTGCTGCTGAAAATGAAACACCAACTGATAAAGGCTTAAGAAAAGCAAACTATACAAACAATGTGAACAGCATTGGATATTTTTTAGGCACAAAACAAATCTATAGGTGCAAACTTGTGCTGTGACATCATTCCATGTCTCCGGTGCGTCATGGTGGATATGTGAGATGGGAATCAGAGTGACTGGAAAACGGCACGGTTTGATGAGCTATTGAGAAGCAAATGATAACACTTCTTTTGAGTTCTGAAAAATCTTCTCTCTATGTAAATTGTGTTTTTAATTCAGCTTCTAGAGCTCTGGGATCACGTTGCTATGACAACCCTTATCCTGAACAATGCTGGAACAGAACCCAGCTCACTCGCTTTGAAACTAAATATCTTGTAATAATCTGTGCTGTTCAATAACCATAAGAGTCAACAATCCACTTTTCTTTTTTTTTTTTTGCTTTACAATGAAGTTTAACTTAGTTGCTAAAAACACAACCAGAAGCTACTTTAATTTTTACCTTTAGTTTTGTTTCCTCTCTGTTGCTTTTGTGTAGAGGTTATGAAAATATTGCTCTTGTCAGTCGACATATTCCTTTCTTCTGTAGTTTCCTTGTTTCTTGGTTTTTCCAGATGAAACTAGTCTTCAGCTGGGAGACAAATCCGCATGAAGGAAAACCTCAGCTGGTTGACTCAGATCATTACATGTGCTTTTGACACTGTGGTACCGCCACTGAACTGTACAGGGCTCTAAAACGTTTACAGTGTTGCTGTAATGAGTGCATCTCATAAAAGTAATTGTGATCCATTCAGTCTTAAATATTCACCATGACACACCGTAGACATGAGATGAAGTCACAGCACGATTTGTAGTTTGCACTATGGTACCTTTTACATTTCTTTCTTCATTATGTTCATTATTTTATATATATATATATATATATATATATATATATATATATATATATATATATATATGTGCTAAGAGTAGAAGAAATTAATCCTGTGTATAAATTAAATCATCCTTTTTTGGAATAAATAACATCACATGTGCAGTAATTTTAGGATTTAACTTTATTTTTGTGTGTGTTTGCACCTATAAAATATTTGTTTTGTGCCTAAAGAATATCTAATGATGTTCACATTGTTTGTATAAATACTTTGCTGTTCTTAAGTAGTTATAGTTTAGTTTAGTGTAATAGTTTGCTTTTCCTTTATCAGTTGGTGTTTCATTTTCAGCAGCAGTTGTTTGGAAGCAGATAGCAAAAGTAACAATAGGCTCAGCAAACGAAGTAGATAGAGCATAATGTTTCCATTACACAAAGATAGCAGGTCTTTGTAATAAAAACTTGTGACGTGAGGAATGAGGGGTCTGCGGCCGGCCCTGGAGACTCTAGCAACGCCTCTGCGTGGAAGTGTTCATGAATTATCCACTTTGCCGCGTGCTCACGTTCGTTGCAGTCAAGTGGGCGGGCGCTAGAGGCAGCGTCACCACCAGACACATTAAGGAAGACGAAGAAGAAGAAGTCGTTGTTTCCTGCTCGGTTTGGCGTTATACCCGGACGAATTTAAGCCAATTTGACCAAGGATGCACAATCTTAAACCGGTTACTACGAGAGTCATGATTACATTAAATGTCTGACTATTTTCTGAGACTCTTGTGG
The DNA here is from genome assembly GCA_028564865.1 of Zenarchopterus dispar. NCBI lineage: Eukaryota > Metazoa > Chordata > Actinopteri > Beloniformes > Zenarchopteridae > Zenarchopterus > Zenarchopterus dispar. The sequence continues at coordinate 12,567,272 of JAOWBL010000019.1, read as the reverse complement.
GGATTTTATTCATTGTTCCCACGGTTTTGGTCTCACTCGCAGCCTTTCACTTCTTGGCTTGCTTGCTAGAGGACCACAGCTACTAGCTAAATGGTCAAGCATTTTTCTTTTTTAATTTTTCCCTCTTACTTTTTTTCATTGTCAGCGTGTTTTTGTTCTGTTGTGTGCGCTTGATCGATTGTGGAAACACTGGCTTTTCTTTCTTCAATATGACACGGGTGGTGAACAGAAACGGGCAACTATTTTAACACACAAATGTGTTTGTTTTTTCCCTTGTTTTTAAGTAAACTACCGACTTGGACGCGCTTTATGGCACTTAACTTCACCTTGATGCATTTTTGACCTGGCGGGATACTCTAACTTCACGAGAAGCGTTTAAACACCTATTTTGACATTTGACGATATTGTCAGAAAGTGAAGTTATTTCAGTAGTTTCCGATCTTGAGCGTTTTTTTGGTGACGCCATGGCTTCCTCCTCTGGAAACGATGACGACCTCACCATCCCCAGAGCAGCCATCAACAAGATGATTAAAGAAACTCTTCCTAACGTCCGAGTGGCCAACGACGCCAGGGAGCTTGTGGTTAACTGCTGCACGGAGTTCATTCACCTGATTTCATCCGAAGCCAATGAAATATGCAACAAATCCGACAAGAAGACCATATCTCCCGAGCACGTCATCAACGGTGAGTCCCGACCCACCTTCATGCTGATGGACTTGCTCTTGATTTGAGAAAACAATTTGCACAATGATTTGTGTCCTTCTCGCGGATTTATAGCAGTGGAAGTTGACACTTTTAATTCCTATTTTTTTGCCCAACAGCTCTGGAGAGCCTTGGTTTCGGATCATACATCACAGAGGTGAAAGACGTGCTGCAGGAGTGTAAAACTGTTGCTCTGAAGAGGAGGAAGGCCAGCTCTCGACTGGAGAATCTGGGAATCCCTGAAGAGGAGCTCCTGAGACAACAGCAGGAGTTATTTGCCAAGGTACAGTCACGAAAGATAAGTCACTGACAAACTCTACTTGCTTCCTTTGTCTTTGGGCATAGCTTTAGTTTTGGCAGGGGTTATCGTAGAAGACAGGATTAGGGATTTTTCCAAAGTCCTGCATTGTAAGATTCATATTCCTCTAGCTTAGTGTTTCTCAGTTCCGGTCCTCGTGGGCCGCTGTCCAGGATGTTTTAGATGTCTCCCTGCTCCAACACACCTGATTCTAATTAATGGTGTTTAACAGGTTGTCATCCAGGTCTGGACAAGTCTGTCAAAGACACAGCTACTTGTGTCAGGGTGTGAAGAAGCAGGGAAACATCTAAAACATGCAGGACAGTGGCCCTCTAGGACTGGAGTTAAGGAACGCTGCTCTAGCTTGAATTTGAGGAGGATAAAATACTTGTCTAAAAATAACATTTTTTTGCACCAAAATATTTTCTTGTATCTATTAGACAAGTTTTTTTGTTTTTTTTTTTTCCCAGTTAGTGTTTTCTTTTCGGCTGCTAGGGTGTAGAGTTCACCAGAGCAAGTCATCCATCTCCATCTTCCCCTATCTTCTGCATCCTCTTCTCTCACACCAACCACCCTCATGTCCTCCTTCAATTCAATTCAGTTCAATTCAATTTTATTTATATAGTGCCAATTCACAACAAACGTCGCCTCGAGGTGCTTCACACTGTAGTGTAAAGATAGAACAGTGTTACAAGGAAAATCCCACTTGGCAACGGTGGGAAGGAAAAACTCCCTTTTAACAGGAAGAAACCTCCAACAGAACCAGGTTTAGGGAGGAGCAGCCATCCGCCTCCACCGGTTGGGGGTGAGGGAACAGAGAAGACAGAAAGGAGAGCAGAGAGAGACACATGCTATGGGAGAGAGAAAACAA
>JAOWBL010000019.1:12417408-12467832 GCA_028564865.1 Zenarchopterus dispar | reverse complement strand
TATATATATATATATATATATATATATATATATATATATATATATATATGTGTGTGTGTGTGTGTGTGTGCGTGTGTATATAAAATCTTTCATGTTGAGTCTGTTTATGTGTAGTTTAGGTATCAGAAGGTATTGTTCTTAATATATTAATAATTAGAGATGTTGTTTATGAATATTTTGCATATATTTAACATTTGCTGGTTGTAAAGCAGCATACTTCTTCCTTTTTCTCTTGTTCTATAGCGTCACACCTGGTCACAACCTGGCACATAATGAACAACAGCTACCTTTAGACTGATTGTGCTGTTTAGTCATACATTTCTGATTTGGAGGTACTGCCCCATTTTAATTAATTGATTTTATTTGTAAAGTGTTAATGGTATAAATTACTGTAAGATGCTTATTGATAACTTTTATTAGCTAAACAAGCACCTTGTAATGCACAACATGTTGAATCTCCCTCTCTCCCTCCTCTGTTATTCTCCAAGCATGTCAGCTGGAAATTGCTGATATTCTAGACTATTTTTTTTTCTTCATTTCAAACTTCTGTTGAAGCCAGGTTCTTTGCTCCCTGTCCTTTTTTTCCCCATAAATTAGCACCTTTATCCGGTCTCTTCAACCATTAAACTTTGTTTTCATTATTTGACTCTTTTTGTACTACATTTCCACATATCTGTTTGCGATCTAATTTTCTTTTTTTTCTCCTATTTTTCCAGATATCTTCAGTGTTCTGTGTACAGCAGCAATCTCTGACTCCCACTCTCCAAAATGAAGCAGTAAATGGAGAGATGAATCTCAGGATAGTAAATGAACGTGGCAAACTTTTGTAGTTGTTTGACTACAAGCTTTTTTCTTCTCTTTTGATTTCAAACGTGGAAGAGAGAAACTTTTCCTCCCAGCGTTCAGCTTTTTCTACTTGTAGTTCTTATTCATGGATTACAAATGTGCTCTGCTTTTGTTTTTCAGTTCTAGTTTTTCAGGTCTGATTCACAAATGTTTCTCAATAGAAGAAGGTGTTTCTCTGGAAAAAGTTGGAACTTTAACATGTCTGAATTACCCCAGCTGCAAGACCTTAGAGTTTGAATACATAGTAGTACCTGCGTTTATGCTTGCAGAACCAATGACTGTATAACCACTGGACCATGACCAATCCAGAGGACATGCTGTGCTATAAAAAGACTATACCATTACGTCCCTAACATACCAAACCATAACATCCAAGCTCATTTTTTTCCTGATCAAGATATCCCAAGGAAAGTCTTAAATTCTGTACCATACTTGTAAGCCTTGAAATAGTGTCTTGCTGCTGCTACTCTGTTGTGAAGCAGAGCTCTTTGACCAGATCTTCCTGTTTTGCTCAGTTTCAGCAATTTCAGCCTTTAAACTTTTACTGACAGACAACTCGCCGTAGCTGCAGCTCATATGAGAACCTAGAAGTTTGTTTTCTTTCTTCCAGCAGAGCGCTCACGGCGTGTGTCAGATTCACCGTTTCCTCCGAGTATCAAGAAATTCATTTTCACCGTATTTATTGGCTTATTTGTTTAATTTCTCTCACAATCCAAAACTCAGTGCAACAAATGATAACATTATTTCAAAGCAAGAAATATCAGTTGAATCAGTAGTACAATATGATATCATTTATCAAAAATGAAATATAGAAATCTGCCTTTTACCAAAGGACTTGTTCCAAGTGAAGAGACTGACCAGTGAGGCGAGGCCGTTTGAAAAGAAGAAAAATTGCTGTAAGATTACAGATCCACCGAAACACAACTACACTCATGAAATGCACAATCCTGAAACACATTAGCTTCATATATATGGAGCCGTACAGGCTGTTGGTTTATTTATGGTAGGTTGCTTCATACATCAGACTCGGAACCATCAGCGGACTGCTATCTTCAGATTTGACCACATGTGCTGTGTTGGGTTTGTCGGTTTTGAAGCACCTATTTGTGTGGATTTCCAGTTCAGCTAGATGGGCAACTCAGTGACAACACCAGTGTTCTCAAACTTTGTTCATTTCACAATTTTTGATTTTTGTCTTGTCAAGCAGTGTGAATTTTAGCACATTACACAGGGTTGTATCTTTAATGAGCTGAAGGCCCATTAGCAGGATTTACCCTAAGTTCTACTTCACATATCAAACCAACTTCATCAGAAGTTCAACAGAATAGAGCTCACGCACAGCAAATTTAGCAGGACATAGTTCTATCAAGGGTCCAGTCGTGATAGCAGTGCTGGTATCCGCTCAGTACCATCCCCCATGTCAGAACAAGCAACCTCAAAGTCAGTTTAAAGCCACTCCCCGTGTCCTTGGCAAGGCCACTTGGGGAGCGATTTGGAGGTAGAGAGCAATACCAGGAACTTGTCTCCCACTGAAAATTGTCGCAGCTGTGTCACACTGTTGTGCAGGTGGTGGCGAGGCTCTTGAGCATGAAGTAAATGTGACCTGTGACTATTCCCCAAGTGAACTGAGTTTTGTTCTCAAGTCCAAGATGTACTAAACCATTTTGTTTGCACTTGGAGTGTCTTCACGGGTTTCTTTTATAAGGTCCACAGAAGTCTACCAAAAAGCAACTCAGAGGGTTAACATCCCACCGAGGCCTGCGGTACCTCCCACCCTGGAAACGGAGGGTTCGGATATTTATCCCAACTGTGTTCTTCCTCATGAATGGACTTTCAAATGTTAGACTTCAAAATAATATTGGTCCAAATGCTTTTGGACCAATGAAGTTCTTTCAGTGTGGGAGACGGGGTGCCCGGGTTGCTCAGAATCTAACCCTAACCCTGACAAAGGAAGTTTGTGGATATGTCAAAACAGCTTTCAGCCAAGTCAGTGGGTTTAAGTATGAAACTTTTTATGAATTATTTATACAGATTCTTTGTTAATACATGCATTTTTATAATATTGTGCAAGTTTTTCATTTGACATTAAAGAATCCAGATTATTAGGAAACATAATAGCTTTATTTATGTAGAATGAAATTTAATACGCAATCAATTGTGCAAAAGTTGAAGCTGCTCGGTTTCGTCTGAGACAACTAAACTGCCAGGTTCTCATATGTGGAAGACATGACCATCTGTATAAACGCTGTGGCTAAAGTGTTTTAGTCAGCAGCATTTGGGTAGGTCAGTAACCTGAACACATAGACACTGCATGCTAATTCAGAAAATAATTCAATAACAGAGTGGAGTGTAAGAATGGAAATAATTACAAACATATTGTGATTTTCAGGTGTAAGTATTCTATTGTCACTCAGGGGATAATGCCGGTTTTGGCAAACCTGCAGTTCAAATTCTTTTAGATTCATATTTTTTTGGCAAACTGACACATGCAGGAAAAAGTTGACTTCTGCGTTTCAACCGACTTTTAAGAAAAACTAGGTAAATCTGTTTTCCATGTCTGCATACCATGTCTTTAGTGTTCTCTTTTTACATATCAAACAAAATATTGTGCAAATTGTGTACAATACTGTGTTTGTATGAGGGTGCATAAGATATAAATCGATGTGGACAATTTTGTTGACTCCCTTCCATTAAAGAAGAAAATCCCACACAGCTCACAACAGTCACGTTTCCATCACCCCTAGGTTTGCTAAACTCAAATATTATCAAAAATGAAATCCTATAATAAAAACAGCCCAAATATTGCAAATACTTTTTTACACTTTCAGGGGGTGTTTTCAGGCAATTTGATAATTATTGCAAAAGTGTAGTGGAAAAGCTTTTTTGCACGCTTCCATTCTCTGGCAGTGCTGGATGTGGTGTAGACGATCAATCTAAAGTCATCCAAATCGAGTTTCCAGCTGTTTTTGGCCTCTTTAATACGATGCAGTTGTGCTGTAACACTACGTAGTCATCATGCATATTAGATAACAGCTTTGCCTCTGAATGATCATCTGAAGGATCATCTGCTGCCTTCGTCACGTGACTATTTTCTCAACAGCAGTTACGGCAATCACAATCATTTGTCAAAGACTAAACATGTTTTTTTCCATCTTCTTCAACATTGAGATTTTCTTTTTTCTTGTTTTGAAGAGAAGTCTCGCAGGATGAGATATGGAGAGTTATGGGAATTATGCTTATTTGAAAAAAAAAGCATTCAGTGGAAACACAGACCCCCTGCAGCGCTACCGTTATCACAAAAAAAGTGTAATGGAAATGTGACTACTGGTGACTGAAAAGGAAGGCGATGACTGTGGTAACCACAAAATAATAAATGAATATGTTAAAGGTAAAGGCTATACAAGGCTAAGACTTTCATACAGAGGTTTGGGGTCCACTGGACCTTAACCAACCTCCTGAGACATGGCTGCAAAGGACAACTGAAAGAGAAGGATGATGCAAACGGTAACCAAAGGACCCAGAACAACTTCCAAAGAAATTCAAGGTGAACTCCAAGGTGAAGCCAAAGTGGACGACCAAGGAGGTTGAAACCAAATCATAAAGAAGCTAGAGTGGACTTTATCAAAATGGATAGAGCTGCTGGCAAATTGTTGAGGAGTTGCAGATGTGGCGGTGAGAGAAGTGTGGTTGAGATACAGAAATCAGCCATCGGTGCACTGGGGGTCTGTAGCTTAGCAACAACTGACCTCACATGCTGCATTTGCAGCAGCTGATCGTGGGACTGCCTCTTCACAAATCCGGGTGAATTTTCTCAGTGGATAGTGTGGAATAAAACTTGGAGCTAACAGCTCAATATCAGGGCTGCAGAGAGCATGTTTCACAGTCATGTCTTGGGTTACACCACCTGTTGTTTACCACTGCAGTTCCACTGCCTTTACCTTTCCCACTCCACTTTAATCAGCTGGCAGCCTTTTCACCTGAAACCCAGCCAGAGAGACATGGGAGCTGGGAGTATGCTCCTGCAGCCATGTTGCGGAGAAGCACACGATGTTACATTCCAAACACTGTCTGGATCCCTGTTAGCTCATCCATCTTGTTTTAGAAACTTTACAACCCCCATCATGACTAAATAACAAGATAGTCTAATTATCGCCCCTTTTCCCTCTCCTTGCTTTGCTTCTGCTCCACACCCATGACATTCCCTCTTCAACTCATCAGATATTTGGGATCTCAGTCTTATTATTTGGAATTTGACATTTGAATCACCTGCTCCCACTTGTAAACACTTTTCTCTCTGCTGTGTTTACAGTTCAGAACAACTGGTAAAAAGTGTCTGAAGTATCACTGGAAAACCCTCAAGCTGCATAACTTTCAATTTGGAATTTAAAAAAAGCATTCAAAAATCTGTATTTTCAATGATGAAAACAACAAAGGAAAAAACCTTAAATATCTGACTTGCTAGCAGTATAAAGGAGCAACTGCAACAAGCTGCCGCCATAAACAGGTCTATTATGGATGGCTTGAACTATAAATGAGTCACCATGAATAAAAGAGGGAGGAAGTTAAACCTCCTTTGTTTTGATATTCATTCTGTAAAGAAATGCAATTCTCCTGATCATATTCTATATTTTGTTTTCATTTTAAAATGAAAATACTGTATCTTTGTAACATTAAATATTAAAATATTTCTTTTGTACCGCACCACGCTGCCATTTAACAGCCAGTTCATCACATAAAAGAATGTATCAAGTCTGTAAATTTGATCTGACATTGTAATGTGCATTCTGCCTCATTGTGATGCCTTCTCTATATGAATGTTGTCACTTTTTCATATGTACTTCAAACCTGTTCAAATTTAAATGTAGATAAAAATAATAATAACGTACCATGTGGGATGTGTTGCTTTACACCTAAAATGAAATATTATCAAAATGAAGAGTCAGCTTCTTTATTCAGTCAAAATCCCTTGAGATCAGCCGTTACATGTTAATACAGTAAGATAAAGAGACAAACATATTTATTATGATACATAAAAGTGGAACAGGGTATAATATGGGCAAACTATTTCAGAGAGATATTCCTTGTAGCTGTGTGATTATTTTAAAGGCAATGAATTTAAAATGAATTTCAATTTTACATAAATCCTGATAAGATATGGTACCCCATGTCATGGTGTCATATTCTGATTATTTCTTGCCCAGAACCTGCCAAAAGCCCATCATGAATCTGCAGTCATTTTGTTTTTCTTCCGTTTGTTGTGAGTTTTCCACTAGTGGCGTTTCCCCTCGGTTACCAGTTCAGTTTTTGACTTTGTCCAGTCATGAGAGCATATGGGAGTCAATAAAGAATCACCCTGAGTTTTAGGGCGTGGTTCCTAGCTGAAGAATATCCTGCAGAGCAATTTTTGGCTTTTGCCAAAGTTCGTCGTGATATTTTGAAGAACTTTTGCTCAGACCACCAATGATGTGCTATCATTCTTTTTTTCTTGTTTTATAGAAACATTCATTTTTGTAATATCAAGATACTTGTCTTTTATCTGGAAACTAGCTCAGATCCAGAAAGTCCTCTTCAATGATTTTGCAGACAACACGATTATCATCATTTTTATTGTTGAATTTTTTTCTAACATCCTTTTTCATCAGCTGCTCGGTCAACCAAAGGCCTGCACAAAGCTTCTCAAGAAGGAGTGAATATTCCCTCTGAAGTCTCCTAAAGCAACAAGTGTGAGTCCTGGTATTTGGGCCTTCTGTTGCCTGTCTGCAACCAGCCTCTGCCAGAGCGGGACCATTCCTGGCGTTCGTCTCCGTCAGCAGAGGCTCGGCTCAACCCCACCACAATGTTCTCGAGGTGTTCCAGTCTGCTTTTAAAACCCACCACAGCGCCGAGGGTTGAGGGTTTTATTCACGTTCTTTTGGCCACAGATTCTGATCACGATATTGTCTTGGTTCTGTTGGACCTAACAGCAACCTTTAAAAGAGTGGGCCATCAAATCCTTGTGTCCCCCCTGGAGAGCTGGTGGGTATTCAGGGCAGTGCTTTAGAGTGGCTCAAGTCTCACTTGGCAGAGAGAAGTTTTTGTGTCAGTCTTGGAACCTCGAAGTCATCTGCAGCCCCTCTGATGTGTGGACTTCCACAAGATTCTAACCTGGGCCCTCTTTTCCGTGTACTTTGTCCCACCTGGATCTATAATTTGGCATGTCATTTCACTTTTATGCTGACAACAGCCAGATTTATATGCCGCTAGATAAAGAAAATGGCTTTTCTGTGAACCAGATCCTGGAGTGCATTCCAGACATTAAGGAATGGATGTCTGGAAATGTTTTGCACCTAAATGATGAGAAGACTGAGGTCCTGTTGTTTGGGCCAAGTGAAGCCTTTAAAGCCCAGGATGATCAGGGTGCTTCCAACTCTTATCTGACAAAGACAGCAAGAAACCTGGGTCTCAGCTGATCTTAAACTTGAGTCACAGATTAAATCAAGTCCAGTCCAGTTTTTTTCATCTGAGACAAACGATCAAAGTCAAGCTGTTTCTCTCTCTGCATCATTTTGAGATTTTTATCCATGAGTTTATCACAACTGGTTTAGACTACTGTAACGCTCTGTATTTAGGGATGAGCCAGAGGTTAGTTCATGTCTGTAGCTGCTTCAAGATGCTGCAGCTCATCTTTTAACTGGTACCATAAAACATGAACACATCCCTCCAGTTTTGGTATCTTGTCATTGAATTCCTGTTCACTTCCAGGTCTATTTCAAAATGATTTCATTTGCTTTTAAATGTCTTCATGGTTTTTTCCCACAGTCCTAGCTGCTGCAGCCACTGCTCCTTCACGCTCTCTCAGGTCAGCAGACTAGTCGCTGCTTGTTGTCCCAAAGACAAACAGGAAGAAGAGAGGTGATCCAGCAGTTTCAGTCCTTTCCCCCAAACTGGAATGAGCTCTGTACATCAGACGGGCCAACTCACTTCCTGTTTTAAAGTCTCCCCTAAAACATATTTATTCTCTTTGACTTTTAACTCACTTTGAGACAACAATTTTATCTGCATTTTAAATTATGTTTATCACTATCCTATAATCATTTAGACCATTAAATGAATAATATACATTTCTGTGCACATTTCACTATTATTGCATACTATTAATAAAAGTTCACAACTGAGTTGAGTTTTCATGTGTTTTTCCATATTTGTTCAGTGAGAATTTATGACTTTAGAGGATAGACTGATGAGTATTAATGTTACTTAAATTTTACTCCTTAACGGAGGTGGTGCCCCTCATGAGACATTTATTAATTTATTAATCATCTAATGTGGTGATGCTGCAAGTTTTCTTCCTTCACTTTAGCCGGTGGCGACCAAATCACCTCTGACATCAAGGGAAAAACTATGTATCAGCGTTGTGTTCACCTAGGGGTCTGTGTAGCTCAGCTGGTACAGCATCAGCCTTCGTCTTTGTGGGTCCTTTGTTCCAGTCCCATCTCCCCGTTTGTGGGGCTGTGTCTGGAAGGGCGTGTCCTGTAAAACCTGTGTGGACTGTGCTGATCCTCTGCTTGGAGGGAGTAAGCCAAAAACGGTGGAGAAAGTGCTCTGTTCTATTTGATACTGCACATAATGTTTTTTATTCTGGTACGCTGTAAAAGCATTTGTTGTAGAATTTATTTTTCTAAATAAATATGCAAAGATGGTCAAATACCGGTAGTTTAAGAGCAAGTTTTTAGTGCTCCTTCAGTTTAACAAAAAACAAAAAACTTGCAATATGTTAGCCAGCTTTAAAATAATTTGACAATATCTAACTGTGGGTTTTCCTCCATTTCCATGTCCACTTATTCACTGTGTATTGTGATTATGATGGTTGTTATTATTTATTGTAATATTGTTTGCTATGGTGATGGACAGGCTGACAGATGAGGTTAGACAGGAATCTCCATGGACCAATGATGTTTGCAGATGACGTGGTGATCTGTGGTGAGAGCAGAGAGCAGGGCGTGTGTGTGAATGAGAGGGATGCAAGTGGAATGGTGAGGTTACAGGGAGAGGAGATAAAGAAAAGTAGAGGACTTCAAGTATTTCAGTTTGTCCAGAGCAACAAAGAGTGTGGAAAAAAGGCGTAGAAGCATGTGCAAGCTGGACTGAAAAGAAGATTATTGTTATTCAGAGTACTCGGAATATTGGAATATTGTTATAAATGTTGATTTTAGTTTTATTCGTTCTTCCTCTTAACCCCTTACAGGGCAAGTGAGCATATTTTGTAACTTTAATCAAACAACATACAATGATTATGACAAAAAAAAGTTATAATGTTAATAGAAGTCCTTTAATATTTTCTAATAACCCTCTAGAGTTGAAATTTTTAAATTTCAAATATTTTGTTAATGGAACAGCAAGCATGTAAAATCATTATTTTTGTAACATCTTCAAGTTGAAAGTGTTGTACCACTTAATCAAAAGCAGTAAAATTACACTGTCGCACAAAACGAGTGACGTTTACGACGATAGTTGAGCGTAAAGAAGATTGCGCTGCTCACGTCATGAGCATCGTGCTTCGGACAAACGGACCAATCAGCGACGCCGATGGAGTGACGCGGCAGACGTGATCCAATGAGCGCGCAGCTCGTTGTTTGCTTTGCTTTTTGAATTGAGCTCCAACAGCAGGCTGCTCTCTCCGCAGTTTAACTACTTAGCTGTCAATAAACTACTTTTAGCTTGACCAGCTCGTCCTTGTAAAGAAGAACATGCACTAATGTGGACTTTTTCAGACACAGGCTATAACTTTTAGCGTGTGAATCGGAGCGGAATGATCAAGAACTTTAATCGGCGTATTTGCTGTGTTGCTAGCTAAGATTTCTGGAGTTTATTCAATCGAACTGGTTCTCCTCCTATTTCTGTTTGTGTTGAACTTTTACCTAACACCTTCAGGCACCAGCGTGTCGGTAAGTTTAATGTGTATCATTTTGAACGCTAAAAACCAGACTTTAAACATGACGCCTTTAACAGAGATTTTGAGTGGTGAAAGCAGCAAACTGACTGAGTTGTCTATCTCGGAGGATAAATGCCTTTTTTTCTTGGTAATCCTGCGGTGATTTAAGGAATTTTTCTCAATTTATTTAAAAGAAACACTATTAGCAGTAGGTTAGAATAGTTTATTGCTGGTAGAGGTTGTGCTGGTTGTACTTCAGCTGCGCCCCACATTTCACTCAGCCCGTCGGAGGTTTGTTTTGTGGCTCTGAGCTGTGATCCACCAGAGCTAGTTGGTCAATGCTCTGACCTTTCCTGAAGATTAACGAGGCTTCTGGCAGCACTGCCCATCATGCCTGTTTGGTGGCTGACATGTCTGTGTCCCTGTCCCTCCTGACCCTCCTGTCCCTCCTGTCCCTCCTCACCTCTTCCCTCCCCAGAACCTGCTGGTTTGGACAGTTTGGTGCATCCCTGAGGTCCTGCTATGGCTGACACCAGCACTCTAGGGACAGCCCGGAGTCTCTTGGTGGATTCCTCGGTTTATGATTCCAGGATTGTTGAAAACACCAAGGACCAAGGCTTTCTGGGCATGGCCTGTGAAGATGGGGAAGGTGAGTCTGCTGGGAATGACTTTCCCGTCTTTCTGCTGTGCAGCTGTCAAACCTTTCTCTGAAAATGGCACTATACACTCAAAAAACAAAAGAAAAAAAAGACAGGATTCTGCAGTTCCTTGTGAAACCCTTGAATTTTTCTGTTAACCCCAAGCATCAGCTTTGCATTGCAGTGTTTAGTTTCTTTCAGAATAGTTTTCAGCGTGGTCCTGTTGACTGAAGATTATTACTTTGTAATTCTTTTAAGCACGATCTTTTTATATTGAATGTTTATTTAAAGTTTATCTTACACTTGAGGAAATACATACACTTTGAGGACAGTATGCTAGACTCTGACAGTCAGTGGCTCAGTTCCTGCCCTTAGAGTCTGTCTGCCAGTGTCTTGATGTTATCATTGATTTGTGATTGTGTGTGACAGAAAATGTATAAAGATCTCTAGACAGATCCACTTTACTTACTTAGATATGTGATATCTATAGACCAAGTGGACTCTGAATAGGTGTGATGGTTGAAAGTGTTTTGAGTGGTCAGCTGTAGTGTTGATGAAATGCTTTTACAGATGATTCTGCTGGGTGTGTTAACAGTTTTGTGTGCAGGGATTTGAAAACACTATTTTGTGGGATAATCAGGGCAATTTTATTAATCCCCAGGGGGAAATGACCAGGATGAAGTCACCAGTTAAAGTTGCAAATTAAGACTATGAGAACATAAAATCCGCTTAACTGGTGAGGCATTTAGTGATTGAGGTATCCGTTGCTTTAATATGGTTCCCAATACATAATAAATACAGATAGATGGAAACAAGCATATTAACAAGAAATATAGTATAATGTCCATATTGCATGTTCATGAATGACATTATTATTATTATTATTATTATTATTATTATTATTATATCACATACAGTATAATACAGTGGATGTAGTGCGGGTGTGTTTGCAGGTTTGTTGGCACAAAAGTGAATCAGTGCATTGTAGTCAAGTTAGTCCAGATCTGTTGAAGCATGTCTGATTGGGGGAGGAGTTGTAGAGTCTGACAGCAGCAGGTAGAACGGACCTCCTGTGTATAGTTGCTCAAGACAGAGGTTGAAAGAGCCTACTGCTGAAGCTACTCCTCAGATTGTTTAGGGCTGGGCCGGGCCGGGCCGGGCCGGGCTGGGCTGGGCCATTCCAGTCCTCAAGGACTGCTGTTGTTTATGTTTTCGATGTTTCCCTGCTTAAACACACCCTGATACAAATGACCGTGTCATTCAGACTTGTACAGACTTTCATTAGATGCTGATGATGACCATTAGTTTAAATAAGTTGTGTTAAATTGAGGTGCACAATATTTGGAAAACAATGTATATATGACTTGTGATATTTAAACATCATTTTAAGTGTATGCTTTGATGTTAATGTCTTTCTGTTTTTGTGCTAACATGGACCCCAGTCAGCGATTGGCCTATTTAGACACTGTATTAACGGAACTTTATCCATCCATTTACTACATCTGCTTATTCGGGGTGATGGGGATCTGCTGGCACCGATATCGCTCTCTTCACGTGTGGCTCCTTTACTTCAAAGAGCTGTTTATATGAACTTTCTCTCTGAAAAATGTTCAAATAGCTATCTTTTTGTTTATTTTTCAACCATCATATAACATTGGTAGTCAGTTTTAATGATTTATTTTCTAAAAATTGACCCAAGAGGAGTTTTGAGACTAAGCATCTTCCTCTCAGGTGGCTTTTATTTAGCTTTCAGTCAAATGAGGAACTCATTTCCACTCAGAATGTGCCTTTTTTTTAATCTCTTGATTTTCTTTCTGTGTGACTTTGCTTGTGGCCATTCACCTTTTTATGTTTATTATTTTCACTCTGGGTCTTTGCCGTCTGTTTCAGATGTCCTGCCAAAAGTGGAGACGCGAGTTGTTTTGGTGGGAGAAGCGTGTAGGAATGAAGCCCTGGTCAAAGCCCTGCAGGTACATCCTTCCTCTGTGACGCTGTGATCACCTGACAGCCAGTGAATTTGGCAGGTCTCTATCACCTGACATTTTTCACATCGCTAAACATAAAAGCAAGCTTTAATGGTTTTGTCCTTGTAATTAACAAGGGTGTAAACATCTGTTTTTATGTTCAAGTGGATCAGAGGTCTTTATTTGATTTTTAAAATATCTGTTTCACTTTTGTTAGGAGTATTTGGTTATTTTTATGAAACATCATCACTCCTGTCCTTGCTCTTGGCCAAAAGCCAAAGTAACTTTGGACTTCAGTTCTGCTTGTTTCTTAGACAGTTGACCAGTAAGCCCCAGCTCTCATGTCCAGATAAGCCAATGGATGTTCAGTATCAATTACAAAAGGATCGAACTGGACATCTGGAGCTTCCAGCTCCACAGATAAACACTAGATGATCCTGAACTCTCATAAAATAGGTGAGAAATAGCCTTTACACCAAGAAGAAGAGAGGGGGGGGAAATCAAACGATGTGGCAGTCTTTGCTGTAACATATTCCAAATAATAAACTTTGTGATTACCGGACAAACTCTGTTAATGTAAACCACAGGTTTTCTGAGGAGTGATTTTGAGGCCTCTTTGTTTTGGTTTTCTCGTACTGCCTCACTGAAAACGGGTGGGAAGGTCCGACCTCAGACTCGGGCTGGAAGGTGTCTGACACAGTCATTCTCCTGAGGTCCTTCTCGGCCAGCCCGACTGACTTGGCTTACGCTGAGCTGTAATTGTCATTGAGATGATGATGTCTAATTGTTGCTGGTTGGTTTTTACAGGCCATCAGAGTGATGGAGGTGCCTGTGGTAAAGATAAGAGAAGGCGAGGCGGGGGCCGAGGAGAAAATGATGATAAAATCTATAGTTAATATGGTACAGTAGTCTGCCTCTGTGTTTGTCTGTTTGGTGGGAACGTGGGGAGGTGGTGCATGACCCTTACTTCACACTCAATCCCTCTGCATGAGCACCTGTCACTAACTGTCTTTGACATCTGACAGCTTTGAACTGAAAGGTCAATTCATGTTTTCTTGTGACTTTTTTTTTTTTTAAATGAGAGTGGAATGATTGATTTCGACCTTTTATTTATTATTTCAGAGTTCGACATGATGTGATTCTTTTTCTGTTTTTGGAGGGCAAGGGAAGTGTCTTGCTTTGATAATCCCAGAGTTAAAAGCAAATCTATCAAAAGTACCAACTCCTGCAACTCACTGACTTGTACGTGGTTTCTGTCTCTGAGTCATTTCAAATGGGATGTTGTTTTCCCAGTTTGCTGTTGCTTCAGGTTTTTATGTGAAGTTAAGGTTTAGAGATCTCAAGTATTACATACTCTATGGGCTTTTTTTTTTCCAAGTAAATTCAGTAACTAACATCAGTGTTGATTGTGACCATGTAACACCACTGAATGTGTGTGTGTGTGCCACTACACTGGGGCCTCTTCTTCCTCTTTCTTTATCACCTTGTGGGAAACCGAGCTTTTTCTGTGGTGGTTTGTTTTCTTACCTGGTGTAATGGAGTCCACAGAAATTTCCTCTCCAGCCATTTGTTTCCTGTTTCAGCTTTGTGTTGCTGTCGTTTGGTTGTTAGTTGTAAACAACTGCACTAAAATTAAGCGCTTATTTTCACGAGTAAAATGTATTGTTTTATTGTTACTGTATGGTATGTAGAACAGTATTGGAGTTTTTTTAGTATAGTCATATATTTATTTTTTGTTTTGTTTTAATGAATACAGTGGGTTTGAACAAATGTCCCAAAATAAAATCAAAAGTGATTAAACTTCTTTGAACTGACATTAGAAAAGCCGGCCTGATGTGGCCCAGTGTTTCTTCTTGTAATTGTGCTGTATTTAATCGCTCTTTTCTAGCGTTTGCTTTACTTTCAGCCACTCATCCATACACATTGATACGGCACTCTTGATCTTTCAGGATTTACACAAATGCCTTTTTCTGCTGAGTTTCGAAATAATGATCAAATAAATACTTGAATATGGCCAGGGTTGTTTTTATTCCTAGAGTTTGGTGGCATAAGACATACAATGTAAAAGTGTTATCATTTACCTTTGTTTTTACCCATTTAAAAGAAATTCGGCTTATAATAAAACTGATGAATAATTTCCCAAAACCAGAAGCCAAACATATTACACTTTCTTTGCTCCTCTGTTGGCTTCTCTTTCGCACCGTTTCAGGACATCAGCATGCCGTTCGTGATGACGGACCATGTCCAGGAGTTTGGAGATGGAGAAAACGCAGAGTTTGAGACGGTGTTTGTCCTCACAGACTTTGACTCCCCGGACTACAGCTACCTCTACAAGCGTGACAACCGCATCATTGGGCCTCCGGTGGTGCTGCACTGTGCCGCAAAGGAAGAGGTACATGTTTGTTTCTATATAATGTAGGTATTAATACCTTAAGCTAAACTGGATTGTTAAAAAAAAAAAAAAACCTCACTGTAGCTTTTTTTGACCCATCGGCTTTGTGCTTAAGATAAGCTGTTATCTTCACTGGTTGTCTTCTCTTAAAGCCCTTCACAGTAAAAGCATGGGGATACCCCATGCTTGCCTTTGATCATGTTTCTGGAGTTCATTCAGCGTTTTTCTTGCGGTGATTTGGATCTTTCTGTGCTCACAGCCGCTGCAGTTTTCATGCCGACCTCTTTACTGCACCACCATGCTTAATCTGACGCTGTGTTTCACAGGCTTCAGGAACAAGGAGGAAATGGTGAGAGCTGTTTAATATTGTGCTGCTGTGTTAGCGCACCTTTAATCAAGTGTACACGTACTCTATATTCACTTGTTGCGTGCAAATATGATATGTGCAATGGTACCTTTCTTGCTGAAGTCATCTTGTCAAGGACAATAATAGTCTCAGGACTGCAAAAAGATAAATAATATGGAAATTATGTTCACAAATATTTATCCTCAAGTTTGATCTTGGTCCTCTGCTTGTTTTTTTGTTTTCTTTTCTTTTTTTGTTTACTCTCCTTTAGAAGAACTTGGTGAATCTGGTTCATCACATGGGCGGGACGATCCGGAAAGACTTCAGCACCAAGGTTACTCATCTCATTGCGTACTCCACTCATGGAGAGAAGTACAGGGTTAGTACATTCTGGCTTGCTTACTCTGATTTTTATGGTTGTTTTTTGTTTGTTTGGTTTTTTAAGGCTCAGTCTGAATGTGAATGATCACACAGAGTTTAACTCGTATTAAAATGAGCTTCAGTTTCATCTGAAGGAGTATTGGATTGCTTTCCTTACTTTTGGCAATAACTGCAGAAAACAACGTTCGTAGCCCTGTTCTGGGAGTGTAAAAAGCCTGTATGTGGCTTTACAGAACACACACACACACACATACACACACAAACAACAATAAAGCCAGCTCACAGAGCTGCAGCGAACATCTTCGCTGAGCTGGCTGACTAAAAAACACAAGACAAAACAAGAAAGCGACCTAAGCTCCATAGGACCCTTCACATTTTTTAAACATGTAAAGTTATTTGAAAGAAGTTGTGCAAAATCATAAACCTTTTTATTTGTTTGAATCCGTCATGTCGTCAGCACATATATCCTTTTTTCTTATATGGTACACTTGAAAACCGCCCATGTGACAAAAAAACCGTTGCCCAAATGTGATGCAAGAAAGTAGTATTTTAAGTGTTAATTCAAGCTGCAGCAGGGTTCTTTAACGGAGCTTGAAAAGTTCCCTCTGTTTTCATTGTCATGTGGCCTTTTTAGTGGTATGATTGAATGGGTGGAAGGAAAAGATTTAGTCGTCATTATTTCCTTTTCTTTGTATGATGAAAAATCACTCATTGTACTTTTTTTTTTTTTTAAATCTAGTCATAATTGTTATCAGTTATTTTTCTTTCTCACCTTCAGGCTCTTCAGTTTTCTTTGTAGTTTTGATCTCATCATTTTAACCTTTTTTTCTCTCTTTTTTTCTATTTGAACTAACCAGAGTGCAGTTAGAGCTTGCTTTCTTTGTGTTTGGCTGAGAGAATGGCAGAGACCTGGTTTTCTATCACACCTGGGATTAAAAGTGTATTGTGACAGGTCAATCTGTGATAAGTAAAGCAGAATTAAAACCCAGCTGTATTATGATTCGACTTCCTTCTGAGTTGTCTTGGTCCTTTGCAAGTTCAATTTTTGCTCAGAGGATTGATCCAAGCATTTGTTTTCCTTTTGTGTCCCGATCCCGCAGCTGGCGGTTTGTATGGGTACTCCTATTCTCACCCCAGCATGGATACAGAAGGCTTGGGAGAGAAGACATGACGTGTAAGTTTGAAACCCAGCGCTTCTCCATCCTTAAGCATTTTCTGTCTTCTTTTCTAAATTACACCAAGATCTTGATTATGTTCTAGAGTAGAGTAAAATGAGCTAAAAAAAATCCAACAAACCCAAATTCAAGGGTGTTAATGCATTTACTTAGAGGTACTGGAGTGGCTGGTCTGTAAATGTGTAGAAGACTGTTCACCGTAGTCATTTCCCAACCATCCACCTGGTGACCTGTGAGCGCAGCTAGTAAGTAAGAGTGAAGATAACACTCGGCTCAACATTTGTTCCAACAGTTTTGTAAAATTATGCACGTTCCAAGTGCATGTGTGTGTATTTATACATTGTAAGAGATGAGCCTCCGGCTCTGGAGCGTGGCTACACTGAACCTGTTTCAGGATGTACTCAGATGCCAGATCAAACATTATAAAAATACAAAGAAGCTGCTGTTCCTGCTCCAGCCTTAAGACAATGAGTCCCATATTACGTACTACAGGGACTTTCTCACCCAATTGGACTGTGAACCACACTTTGTCAACAAAACATGAGGGAAGTGAGGTGTAGCCATGTGCAAAACACAGGCTGATGATTTGGAAATGGTTTGAGGAAGGACACAAGTTGTACAAGCTGTTCGTATTCCAAACAAATCATTGCACAGTTGAAAAAGACTAAACAAAGTCTGTGGGTAAAGGAACCAGGTAGCGGAGACTGACTCTGCCACAGAGTTGATGGGGAATTCTGACAAAGACTTTTGTTATATCACCAGACCAGCTGACGGCTACTTTTTCCTCTTCAAAACGACAATAAAGAAAATCTCAACTTTGAAGAAGATGGACGCAAATATCTTTAGTCTTTGTCAAATGATTGTGATTACTGCTGTTGAGACAATAGTCAGATGATGCAGGTAGCGGATGATCATTTAAATAATTATTCAGAACCAAAGCTGTTATTGCATTAATGTATGATTAAGTAGTGTTATAGCATGGAAAAGCGTAAGAAGTGTTTCCATTACTTTTACGATAAACTGGATTATCAAACCTGAAAAACCACCTTATGAAAGTGTAAAAAGGCTTTTGGGATAAATTTTGGAGTGTTTTTTTTTTTTTTTTTTTTTTTCAAATGAGAGCTGTTTCCATTACAGTTTTTCTTTTATCGATATTTGGATTTTGCGCAAATCTAGAGGTAATGGGAACGCAACTGCAGATGAGTTCTTCTCTGTAATGTGCAACAGCAAAGAGAGCAGCATCTTGTACAATTAAAATTGGTGAACGCTGCAGTTTAATGTCTGACTGCTTTTGATTTTTACAGTTAGTCTAAATCACAGTTATTGACTTTAAGATATGAGTGAAATGAGAATATGCAACTTAAAACGTCTTGTTGTGATCTGTTTATTTAAGAACATTAGAGTTTAAGAACATTAGAGATGGTAAATCTTTGGGTTAAGAGTGATTTGTCAGATCCCAAGAGGGGACACAAGGTCCAACTGTAGGTCTCAATCTCTGGAAACCTTTCAAAATCAAACTACGATGTCCATCCTGACTGAGCATCGTGATCCATTATGGAAAAGAACAGGGGGCGTTTTGGCTGAAGTGACAGAGGTCACTGCTAATCTCCCAAAGCTCTCCCATATTTGAGCTGCTACTGTTGGGTGCAGCCTCCATTCTCTCCTCGGGACCTCCTCTGGACAGCAGCTCTGCTCCCAGGTTCTAGTGACCTGGGTTGTGGGTGGCTCTGATTGACAGGAGATGAGCATTGCAACAGAGAGCGAGACAGTTTTGAGAATGGGAGTGACTGGGTTCCTTCCTGTCTATGTAGGAAACCAGCATTGTGTGCTGACCAGAACATGCTGACCCACCAGAACATGACAAAACTGCTTCAAAGCCAGAAAAGTGGTAAACAATTCCAGATGCTCTGACTGTCCACGCCCCTCTCTCAGCCATGCTGTCACATTGAGCTCCTCACCCCCTCAGGAAGGCATCTGGGAACACCACCTCGTGGAAAGATACCCTCCCTATTGGAGAACCTTGGGGCTTGTGCTTTGGACGCTGTGCGGGAAACACGTTACAACTTTGGACCTGGTCCCTGAACAGAACAGCACTGCCGCTTCCTGTGCTGCATCAGATGGGCAGCCACGTCTCTGCTGCTGGAACCCCTCCTCACTCGGTCCCATAGCTAGGAAGACTGAGCCTTCTTCGTCCTGGGTGTTGGTCTCTGTGGAGGCCAGGGGGTGGGTGTTTGCTCCAGGCCGACTGGCAAGGAGCCTGGGCAAGAGTTTGGTGCTTCATCGCCTGGGAACCCGAACTTGCAGACACCTCTTCAGGGCAGGAGGTGGTCCTGGAGGTTTACAACTAATCGCACTGAGCTTGACTCTGACATTGGCATCAAGCCCAGAGAATGATGCTGCAAAGAGCTTGGGACTGCCTCTTCTTAAGCTTGACTTTGCCTGAATAACTTTGAGTAACTGGCAAACAGAGCATTGGCTGACCGCTGCTCATCCAAGTAGATGATCCTGTCTTTGTCTGATACTTCTAAAAGCGCCAGCCACAGCTGCCTCTGCACCACCACCATGGACAGGTGGACAAAATCTGGGGACGTAGCCAAGCGGTGCCTTGAGTGGGCTCTGGCGGGAGATAAAATCCACTGAACTGTGACGACTTCCAAGCATGTGGCGCAGAGGCCCACAGGGTAGGTGACAAAATGCACAGACTGCAGGCTCCCTCAATGCTCTGCTGCTGTGGATGAGCCCCAGACAGACGGGGCACGCTTTGGGGTGGTCCTGATCATGGAGCAAGAAGCCTCATCCCTGATGATGCGGATGAACGGAAGACTTCTGCTGCATCTGCGTCAGACTGGTGCTCATGGCGAAACCTGAGCTACCCAATAAAAAAACTCTACAACAGCACTCAGAGAGCAGCAGTGACCATCGCCTGCAAGAGCAGCTGAACTAAAACAGAGTTTCTTCAAGGTTTGGGAAAATCAGAGTTAGCAGCACCCAGTTAGCCGAGTTAGAGGTGCTCTTGGTGAGGTGAAGAGTGTAAGGAGTGGGGAACGCCCATGATGACAGATCAAGTGGGGCCTCCCACTCATTGTACCGAATGAATCGACTGAAAGGGAACGGCAGCATCTTTGTAGCTCAACCAATTCTGAGCATTTTAACAATGTGCCTGAATTTTCTGCATTTGTACGCAGTCTAATTGTTTAGATTGTTCAGAGAGAGTTTTGCTTGAACGTGAACATTTTTTCAGGCCTTTATTTCAAAAATTTATATCAAAACATTAAGTGTGTCAGTGTTATGCTCTTGACTTGTGAATATCCTGCTTCAAGTATTTGTACACACCAACAGCTATATATAAATGGTGAAATATTTATTAGTAATTGTTTTTTGCATTTCAATTTCCTCAGGGACTTTCATGCAAATGAAGAGGAGTTTCGAGCAGAATTCAAAGTTCCTCCATTTCAAGACTGCATTCTCAGTTTTTTGGGTTTTTCTGAAGAAGAGAAGGCGAACATGGAGGAGAGGACTCTTAAACATGGTTTGTGCCTCTGTATGAAGATTGTGCACCAAGGTTACTGTTAAAAAAAAACAAAAAACAGCAAACCTCCTGCTGTGGGTGATAGCTGCTGAGCTATGATTGTAGGGGCTTTGCAGCCAAAGTAAATATTGCATAATGATTAATTGGACTGATCCCTAAATAATCAAAGGGACCAAACAAGTTCAGGTATTTGTGTTTGGAGGAATACATCCTCATTCAAACCTGAGTGGAATGTATGCATGTATTTGCTGAGCCTTCGTTGATCTCTGTATTTTTTCTGTGTGGAAGGTGGCAGGTATCTGGAGGTTGGAGATGAGCGGTGCACACACATGGTTGTGGAGGAAAACTCGGTCAAGGACCTGCCGTTTTGTCCCTCTCAGAAACTCTTTGTGGTTAAACAGGAGGTAAGCCTTTCCTTTGGCCACTGGGTGACGTAAATATGATGTGATACAGGCCCTGGATTGTCGGGGTGAGTGTGGACGATCACCTCGCTGTTCAGCTCATCTTTGATCGTAGGAGGACTGATGAAGAGGTTGTGTATGTCCAAATCAGGAAGCCTGTGAATCCTTTATCACCGTGTACAACAGCACTGCAAACTCCAGTAGCAAGACTATTAAAGTTCTGTCTGCTGTCCCTGCACACAACCTGCTTTCCTTTCATTGTTAACATTAGCTTCCAGTTTTTTATTGACATTGTTAGTATCTGAACAGCAGAGCTCCTGGGACTGTTATTTACACTGTAAGAGCTTTTAGAGACTTCCCAATTTTAAGTCCCAATTGAATGGGTAATTTTAAAAAGGTCATTTATTTTGCAGTCTTTATTTACATTTCTGAATATTTATGCTTTTCAATCTTATTCAAATATTAGAAAATATATATTAAATATGTCTTATTTACCATATATATATTTTCAATGTTTTTCCATCTTTGGAGTTCTGTTCAAGGCAGCTGTTAAGCTGTGTTTAAAATGATTTTTTTTTCGTCTTTTATTAACATAATAGTAAATGACTATTAACTCATATTTTTAAAACAAAAAAAGATGCCTCAGTGCTAAATTCTCCAGCTCTAAGTCTGTGTCGATAAACACATATCACTTATGTCTTTTACTTTAAATTGGACATGTACAGGAAACTGAGCCAAATAGGATCAGGATACTCAGTTTTGTCCAGATCACCCAGACCCAGATATACCTTATTGCATCCTTTGCAACATCAGTCAAATATTTGCAGTTTCTTTTATTCCATGAGTGTTGCTGGTGTTTTTTTTTTAGTCATGCCATAGGAGAAACTATTTTACTTGTGATCGCATTGATACTGTCTTGTTAAAGGTTCTTTTTCCAGACAGGTTAAAAAACCTGTCTGGTAAAAGAATATTTAACAAGAGAAAGTGTATTATCCTTGGTGCTTTAATTTCCTTTACAAATATGAAAAAGTGCAAAATAAATAAAAATGGATTAATAATAATGATATTTTCAAAAAAAAATTAAAATGGGATTTTATATGAGAAGTCTCCAGAGATCACATTGAATGAATGGAGAGGTTTTATATGTAGCCTGGCAACAGCCGAGCTCGTTTTGTCCCATGCAGCAGGGGCAGGTATGCAGGTAACACAGGTGAACTTCCTCAGGAGACGGGGTGCACAGCGAGTCACAGCCACCATTTCAGTATGAGGGTCAGCACCTGCTGGAGCCCCTCTTTGCTCCGTCTTACAGCTAGGAGGCCTGTGCCTTCTTCCTCCTTGGCGTGATGCCTCTCTGGAGGTCTGGAGGTGGGCCCCGGGAGGAGTTCAGTGCTTCACCGTTGACAGCTTCCAGGTTTATGAGCACTCACACGGGGCTCCACTCCTGCACCGCTCCAGGGGATGAAGCTGCGCAGAGCTTTCATTTGTTTCTTTCTCAGCTCAAACTTTGAATGACTGCTGAATTGTTTTATGTCAGCTCAGTGTTTGAACAAAGAATTTTAACGAAAAATCTCCTAAAAGTACAACATGACATAACATGATGAGTCATTACAACAGGCTGTATTATTTCAGAATAATCCTAGTTTGTGATGATGCTTGTCATCAATGCTGTCTGGAGAAGATGCCATCAAACTGTTTGATTTCACAAAATGTGGAATCAGGGGGAGTAAATAGGATTTTATTTATCTGAAGTTGAATAAATAAGGTGACCCCTGCAGGCCGGTTATTTTTTCTCTCATTTTCCATAGGCCACAACCACAAGTTTTACCAGTGCTGATGAAGGTTTAATGCCTGAATTTTGGAGGGAATGGACCTGACTATGTAGCTTGAGTCATGAGGGAAAACAGTTTTTTTCTTTTTTTTTACCAGCACATCACGTTCTCAAGATAGAATCTAAGTCTTACTATATCACCTAAAGATGAGCAAAGTTAGTTGTAATTGTCAGATCTTTCAGTGCCATTACACCTGATGCACGTATACATCGAGTGTAATGTCTGTACAATCGTTATTTTATTTTATTTTTTACTGCTTTGACAGTTTTATAGTAAGAATAAGAGGCCTGTTCTTCAAACATGGAAGAGGTTTATCTGAGCCTTTTGATGCATCTGTGGAAATAGTCAAGCCCCCTCTTTACATAGCAAGATCTGTATATTTTGATCTTGTATATGAGGATACAGAAACACGAGAACCAGATGGCAATGATTTATTTATTTTTTTCTTTCAAAAAAGTAATGTCATGCAGTTGGGATGTGATTTTGATCTTTTCTTTCTTTTTGTCCTCATTATTTGCAAATCAACACTTATGTTTACTCTATTTTAATCAGCACTAGCAGGGTGGGGTAGTTGGTGCACAAGTTGAACTAAGGTGGGGCTGTTGCTGCCTGCATCCACACAATCAGTGATGGCCCCCTGACTGCCTGCCAGGTTTACAGAAGAAGAGTTTTAATTTCATATATTTCTTCTCTGCTGCAGTGGTTCTGGGGGAGCATTCAGATGGATGCTCGGGCTGGAGAGTCCATGTACCTTTATGAAAAGGTGAGTGCAGTACACTAATATTATGGGTTTGTGTATATATACTACAAACATCTGCATTCAGCAACAACATCCTTCAAGGAAAATGCATGCAGGTTTTTTCCTTTATTTGTTCCCGAATTCACAAACAATATGAAAGCTCTGTCATTGAACAGACTTTCTAACATGAACTTAGTGGCCACTTGACTTCGTATTGCTTCAGTATGCTGCTCTGTGGAGCCGCCTGGATGTAGTTTGTGAAACCTGTTGGTCTCTGAGTTGATTCCCAACCTTGTCCTGAGTCCTCTGGCAGAACTTTGAACCCCCCACTCCCACCATTGCCCCAGCCGCTAAGGAGTCAGCCAGTGTTCTCATAGTTCTGGTGCCAATACCCACATACATGGAAGACACGGGTCAGGAAGGGGATTTGACGTAAAATCAATGCCAAATCAATAATCCAATAGAGGATAGGAAGAAGTTTAAACCTTTTTCTTGATCTCAGATTCCTCATTATGACCAAGGGGCGTTTTCAGATGAGATGGATGAAATTCATCTCGTCAATTTTTCCCTCCTTCAACACCTGTTTGCCCAGCTTTCATATTGTATTTCTTGGGCTGTAGGGTATCATACACCATGAGGTTTTTGATATCAGTTTGAGCTATGTAGCAGAATCATTTTTTAGTTTGATAAGTTTAAAAATGAAAACTGGATTCAAATATTATTCAAATATTATAGAATATATCAATCCATGGATACAAAATCTATCAGTGACAAGTCAATGGTCAAGTATCTATTGCAGTTAAAGTTATTGCAGGTAAACGGAACCATTCGGTCTTTTCTGATTGCGTGTTATTGAATGACGGGCAGGAAAAGATTTTTGTTTTCTCCTGCTTCATTTTTAACTGCCTTGTTCTTATTTTTCTTCTGTTTTTTTTTTTTTTTTTACAATTTGCACTTTAGAACGACAGCCCAGCCATGAAGAAAGCAGTGTCTCTCCTGTCTCTCACCACCCCGACCAGTAACCGCAAGCGGCGACGTCTGAGGGACACTCTGGCTCAGCTCACCAAGGAGACGGAGATATCCCCCTTTCCTCCACCACGCAAGAGGCCATCAGCAGAGCACTCCCTTTCCATCGGTTCCCTGCTTGACATCTCGAACACCCCGGAAACATGCAAGACATTAACAGGTAAGAGACGGGGGGAGACGGGTACTGCAAAATACTTGGATTTCTCCAGTCTTAAATTGTTATGACGTACCAGATGAGGCGTTGGTTGACGGCGAAATATGGAATACATTAGACCTCCCTGTGTTTGTTTCTGCTTCATGTGAGAATCATACTTCTTCCTTCCAGAGGTCGGTCTAAGGGACAGTACTATAACCAGGAATAGGACTAGACGAAGGAAAACCGCAGAGAGGAGAATTAGGACAGACAGGGAAGAGAGAAGGAAAAGGTTGAGTACAAACACTCATCAACAAAGTGAAGAGAAGCAGCGAGGAGCGTCTGAAGGTTAGGTTTCGTTTCAAGGTTCAGTCCATGACATCGCCAACATTAGAGGACTCACAAATTAAGCGCTTTATTAACCTCAGAGCGGAAAATGTACACCGAAGATAATCACTGTTGATGTATGTAGAAATGATTAAAAGTTTGCGTTTTTAGGTGCTTTTAGGAACAACAGTCCTAATAACTCCCAATTAGGACAAAACAACCTTCTGACATTATTGTAGTCCAAAGTGTGAGATTGGACAAAAGTTTTTAGGGCAGTAAACAGATGACAGGATGATCATGATTGGGTCACAGGTTCCTTTTTGGACCAGCCTGTGTTTTACTTTTTAAAATGATGTAATTGTTCATTCAGTCATTCACTTTTCGCTTGAACAAGTCTTGGCTTTTAATAATCCCACAACCACATCTGGAGGAGATTTACCCAGTTTTCCTTTTTTAAATCTAGTAAAACTGAAACTTTAAACTATTTAACCTTTTGTTGCTTTTCTATTTTGCCCTTTCAGTTCTACGTGTTTTCAGTCAGCGCTAGTTTGCCTGTGGCTGGTCTGATAAACTCCTCCTCCTCCCAATGAATGTTTGAGTTTGTCCACATAAAACTTGTATTGTCTCTTTTTCAAATGATCCAACTCAACAGTTTATAGACCCCTCATATGTTCTCGTGTGATTCAGAGAGCTCAAAGCCATCCAAGAGTTCAACTCCAGCTGTTGCCAAGCAGTCTGCCAGGTGGCAGGTCTCCAAGGAGCTCTACCAGACCGAAAGCAACTATGTAGATATTTTAAGCACAATCCTGCAGGTAGGTATCAGCTTTATCTCCTCACTCACTGGCTACCCTTAAAAACAGATGTCAGATAAATTACAAAGATGTGTTCTTGTATGTGTGGGAGTTTTCTTTAGAGTGGTAAAGGGAACTTTTTAACCCAGAGGGGCCCTTTATGGGTGTGGAGGTGAAGTTGCTTTTTACACCTGTGTCTCATGCTTGGTCACTTTTTTTTTGTATTGTTGTCTTCTATCATTACTTTCTAATTGTTTTGATCATAATTTCCACTTGTAACTCAGTGAGCTAGTTTGATTGTTGTTGACACAAGAGATGTCAAAATTGGGGATGGGGGATGCAAAGTTGCTTTAGGGGTTTTGCCTTAAGGGATGTAAGAATGCAACAGCTAGACAGCACTAACTAAATATTATCTAATGTTCCTCCAAATGAAATTGAAACTATATTTTCTCTTGGGAAAAACAGAAATTAGCCTTGACACATAGAGGTGGGATTCTCCTAAAACTGCAAATCACCAGGAAGCCCTTCCTGGAAAGCTGTGTGGTTGCCCGAGCAACTGATGCCCTGTATAGACATGATTTGGTACACTGTCCCCTGGTGTATTACTACATAGTAATGAGTGTAAAGTTCCTCTGGGAGCGAAACTGCATAAATCAAATCATCAGTCAGTTTTGAGTCAGAACAGATTATAGATATATATATTTGCATCATAATGTATTTAAGGGTTACCCCAGTGGCCTGGTACCAATGTCAGAATAAACTGCTATTCTTAGCCTCTGAAAAGAGTCAAATGTAATTCTGCTTAAGTAATAGTGTAGATTGGGTCCATGCAGGAAAAAAATTTAACTTTATTGTAACTGAGTGCCCAGGAAGCATAGTATTAAAAATAATAATAATTGGTGTTTCTGAACTTTTCCAGTTGAGAACTGTGGTGTCAGATTTGGAAGTGTATTTTCTCATCCCTGCTGATCCCTCTCTTCTGTGAAGCGCTCCAGTGAGAGCTGAAGATCCCCGCTTGATAACGCTAACAGGATCATCATTGTGATCTGCCACAAACAGAAGAGATGAAAGCCTGACACCACCAAACGTGGTCTCCTCTACTGCTTGACCATAATTAGACAATCTGTCCATCACAGTTTTGAACAGAATTGGTGACAAAGGGTGTCGTACTCCCACCTGGAGCAAATGTGACTCACTACTGGCGATACACATTCAACTCTCATTTAGTTCTTATTGGGACCAAAGGGCCTGTAGCACCGAACCCAGTATTCTACAGTCCCCCCGACCCCCATAGGATACCCCGTCCCCCCAAAACACATTTGGACTGCTGAGTTGTTACTCAAAATGCAGAAGAACAGATCATTTGTATCCAGTGTTTTCCAAAAGATGACTTTCAACATGAATTTTGTAAGACAGTAAGTCTTTAGAACATTGACATCACATTTGCAAAGCTTACCAACAGATCAGTCTGCAGATTGTAACGTTTAACTGCAAATGTTCCTCAGAAAAGGATGCTTAGAGCTTACACTTACTTGTTGGTTTGTTTGCAAGTATTTCATTTCTGAAGTTGCTTAAGACCTAATCTGTTTCTTCTCTATGCCTCTCATTTGAATTAAATTCAAACACTTTCTCAATAAAGAGAAATTATTTAAAGAAAAAAAAAAACATAAGTCTACTTAAAAAAAAAAAAAGCGATAAAGAGAGACGTACCAGTATGATTGTTTAATAAAATGTAAGGCTTTTCTTTAACTCCACCCGTCCATTCATTTTCTCCATCTACTGGGCCACGGGGGTCTGCTGGAGCCTTTCTCTCTCGATCAAATCATTCAAATTTGAAACCTTAACAATGAAAACTTCTTGGCTTTCTTGAGCTGTTCCCCATCAGTGGCACAGGGAAATGTTGTGTTGCCATGCTGAACCTAATACCATGTTGATGTGGTTTCCTACCGTTACTGACATACCGTGCCCATTTGGACCACCATCCTGAATTAAATTCAAATAAAAAGTGATTTATGTTTCTCTCAGCTGTAGGGTGTACATAATGTTATAGCTATAATGTACGTCCTCCCCACTGTGGACTTCGCAGTACACTCGCATGCTCCCGTAAACTGTTACAGCACCAGTCATTACACAGTACAGGACTTCTGATCGATCTTGCTTTCACCTTAAGATGAGTGTGTGTCTTACTGGCAGTTACACCAAAGCAAATTTAATTTAACTCAAAACATCTAAGTACTTAGCCCTGCTCATTTATCTTTTCTGAATTCATTTTTTTTTTTTTGGCTTAAACTGGAATTGTATCTGTTAGCATGTCTAATACTTGTTTTTCATGTCATTTTCCAGCTTTTCAAGCATCCACTAGAAAAAGAGGGGCAAGTAGGGGGACCCATTTTGGCCCAGGAAGAAATTAAGACCATTTTTGGCAGCATCCCTGAAATCTACGAAGTTCACACCAGAATTAAGGTGGCCAGCCATATCAAAGAAGCCTGTAAGCTTTATTCTGTGACTTCTTTGAAGGACCTTTGCTGATATGGTTGGTTGTTCTGCAGAATGATCTGGAGGTGCTACTCACGGACTGGTCAGAGAGCAGGAGTGTTGGAAACGTCTTTCTTAAATATGTGAGTTCAAGCGTTGCACCTGAAAGTAGTGATCCTTTTTAATGACTTCTGACATGAAATAATTGTATCAAATATTTGAACCAAAAAGAAAATGCTGGAGACTTTCAGAAGTAACCCGTGGCGATAGTGAAAGAAGCCGTGGAAGTTCAGAGCCACAGATAAATGAGTCTTATAGCTTAAAATGAGGTTTTGGGCCAGGGTAGTTGTTCTGATTAGTTTTCCTTTTCCCCCCTTTCTAGTCTAAAGAGTTGGTGAAAGCCTATCCCCCTTTTGTCAACTTTTTTGAAATGAGCAAGGAGACCATTGTCCGATGTGAGAAACAGAAACCACGCTTCCATGCATTCCTCAAGGTATGTCCACTCCGTTTGAGCTTTGTTTGCTGTTTGCTGAGCTGAACTTCATTATTAGTGCAGAGAAAAGTGCTCACTAAGTTTTTATCCAAAATGTCACTTTTCATGCCAGAGTTTGTAAAACTTTAATAAGAAATCTGGTACGTTTGTGTGAGTGTGTCATAAAGACCCACCAATGCATTTTTGTTCTGTAATGGACGAAGACTTTCACTTCAGGGACAAAAGCAGGTGATGGTGAACAAAAATGTGTTGCAGGGTCTCAGGAGGATATGAGCCTTTAGAAAGATGGGTCACCGTTGCGGTGCTGGAGTTCAGTTGGGGATGGATCATGCGTTGCAGCTTCTTGTTAAATCACCATGCTGTGGTGTGATGAAGATGTGCAGTCTTGTCCAGTTATGTTTTCATTTTATGAAGCATTCTCCTTTTCTCTGGGTTATTGCTACTCCTGTTGCAGCCTGGGGTCCAGTGGATCTGAAGAAGCGTCTAAATGAAAACGCTGTTGTTGAATCAGTGTGTTGTGAAGAGGATGTTCAGGGTTGTCTAGGATGATCTTCATTTTATGAAGTATCCTCCTTTGTCCAATCATCTCCAGAGGCTCCAGAACAGAACCAGCCTTCTTTATCAGTTTGTTCAGTTTCTTTAAGTCACTGGTTCTGATGCTGCTCCCCAACAGATGATTCCAGATGCTATTAAACTCTCCACAACAGACTTTTAGAAGATATCCTGCTACAAACACAGAAGGACCTAAGCTTCCTCAAGAAGTAAAGTCTCCTCTGTCCTTTCTTGTAAACAGCATCAGTGTTGTCTCAGTCTGCTGACCATGTAAATACCCAAGGTATTTATACTCCCCCACCACCTCTACTTCTTATTCTATGATGGAAAAAATATTGGACTTACACCTGGTTCTCCTAAAATCCACAATCATCTCCTGTGTCTGGTTCACATTCAAGATGAGATGATTGTTCCCACACCATACCACACAAGGTCCACCAGTTCTCTGTACTCAGCCTGTGCTGCTGACCACCTGGTCAGGCACACAACCATTCAGTCTCACAAACTGGGGTTTGTTTGTCAGGTAGTCAGTAATCCAGGTGATTGTGGAGACATCCACCTGTGTCTTCTGGAGTTTCTCATGTAGTAATGCAGGCTGGATGGTGTCCATGCACTGGAGAAACCAAAGAACATGATCCTCACAGTATTGCTGCTTTGTCCAGATGACTGTGGGTTTGTTGAAGCAGGTGTATGATGGCATCTTCAACTCCAACCTCACAATGATAAACAAACTGCAGTGGGTCCTGGAAGGTGCTTGTTTGTGTCAGGTGGACCAATAAAAGTCTCTCCAGGACTTTTATTATGTGAGATGTTGGAGATACGGCATCTCCTGATGTGGTGGGAGACAGCGATGGAGCTGCAAGTTCAAGGCTGAGGAGGAAGATGAGACAGCTGAGGTGTGACAGGGAAGCTGTGGGCAGAGAGGATGGGAGGTCCGTTTGGCTGGGGACAGGAGAGGAGGATGCTGGGATTGTTTCTGAACTGAGCCTGTTTAAGAATGTGTTCTGTCCAAACTTCCGTCTATTTGATCCTCCTTCCTCTTGAAGCCTGCGATCTTCTTCATCCCTGACCACACATCTCTCGTGTTGTTCTTCTGGAGCTTGTTCTCCAGCTTCCTCCTGAACACCTCCTTGCTGTCTCTGACCTTGACACACAGTTGTTTTGTACTGACCTCAATAATTCTGTCTCCCTTCCTGAACGCTCTTTCTTTCTTGTAGAGGAGCTCTTTCAGGTCACTGCTGATTTATTTATTATTCAATATACAATTATGCTTCTTCATCCTGAATCATGTACTTTTTCTGTTCGCTCTCAAATAAACATTTTTTTCCTGTCTTTTTTCCTCCCTCCGCTTTTCCCCACTTCTTGTTTCAAAGCAGTCTACCACTTCTCTGTTCTCCTGAGAACAGAGATTTTCCTTTTTGAGTGTGTTCACAACTAACACACTCCAGAACAACAGAGTGCTCTGGGGGTTTCTGGCGTTGACGGGAGTTGTACTGGAAGTCTGAAGTGTTCAGATAGAAGAGAACTGAGAGTACAGTCCCACTTTGTGTTCCTGTGCTCCAGACACAGACTTGGAGGGCTGTGGTGTTTGCTTCTGCTCACACCAGTATGTACCACTCATGCTTGGTCGGCCTCATTCCTGAAGCTCTGGGGTCCATAGAATGATATTATACACAAATAACACACAGATACCTTCAGTTCAACTAATAAAGAATATCAACCTGAGAGTCATACCTGCTTTGTCCAGGTGATGGTGGCCTTGCTTAATTACGTGCATGATGGCATCTTCAGTAAACTGTGGGTCCTTGTGGTGTTTGGTTTTTTTTTTTTTTTTTGGTTTTTCTTGCTACACCTGGGACTGGAGGTAAAGTGGTTGTCTACCAACCTGAAAATCAGTGGTTGTTGTGGTTGTCTTGTCCAAGTGTCCTTGGACAAGACACTGAACTCCACATTACCTCTGACTCATTCCTTCTTGTGTGGCCGTGGGTACCTGATAGAAAAATCACAGCCTAGACTCAGTCCATTGAGCATTTGGGTGGGTCAAGAAAAGTCTCTCCAGGCCTTTTGTGACGTGTGACCTCAGACTCAGGCTGAACTTGGACTTCCATCTGGCTGGTCTGCACCGTAGACTGTATAAAAAGACTTTAATAAAGCACCTGTGACGTCACCATGGACTTTTGACAAGCGCTTTCTGGGTGTCATTTTCATCTCTGCATGCTCATGTACTGGCACCGGCCAGACCTGAATAATCCAAAAATAAGCAAATGGGTGGAACAAGCCCTCCCTATCTCATTTCCTGTAATATGGTTGTTTTACCGTGGCGAGCCTAGGTTATGCTAATCCATAATGCTAACTAGTGTCAACTTGTATTAATTCTGAGCAAATCTGTTCATAAGTGGTCGTTTCAGGTGCTGCTACCAAAACTACATTCTTTAAAACAGTATTACCAAAGATGAAAGGAGGACTAGCTCAAGGATAATCATAGGTTGCTGGACGTCCCAGACCACAGCTAAGGCTCATGGGTGACCGCGGCTGCAGGGCCAGAGGTTTACTCCTGGACCTCAGCATCTAAATCATCATTGAATGGACTTTGCTGACCTCTGCTCGACAGATTATGAACTGCATCAAAACCACAGGCATCTTGCCAAAAGTGCTCAATTTTGTATATTTAGACAGAACGTCAATGGAAAATCCATGGCAACATGTAGTTTTGATGGTGGCACTACAGAACACAGATTTGCATGATACCTCCAGTCAGTCAGTACCGTCACTTGATCTTAGTTTTCTTCTGCTGTTTTTCTACTTATACTGTATACAAGGCAATTCCTTGTGCAGATGTTCTGATTCACATGTTTTTGTTCTTTCTGATAACACAATGAGTCAGAAGAAAGCAATCAAAACATCTTTAATTATTGCTCTGGATTAACCAGCTGACTTTAAACGAATTAAAAGAGAATAAACTATTCATGCTTGTAAATTGCCTGGTTAACTCCAAACTCTGACAGTCGGTGTGGCTCTACATCACTGCTCTGCGTGATGAGATCAGGTACATTCATCGCGAGTTGTCACAGTGAAGCGGTGACTGGACATGTTTGGACTCGGGCTGCCGCTACACTCGCTTAGCTTTGGCCCAGTTTGGTTAGTTGGGTGGAGTAAGCCGATGTTTGTGCATGTGATGGTTACAAAGTCAAAGTGTCGTGGCCGTTGCGAGACTTGGATTTTATTGCTCATCTTTCAGATCAACCAGGCCAAGCCAGAATGCGGCAGGCAGACACTGGCGGAGTTGCTGATCAGACCTGTACAGAGACTGCCGAGTGTGGCCCTTCTTCTCAGTGGTGCAGTAGACACACAAACGCTTTCTTTCAAAATGAATTCATTTCTCCTAAAATCCTTCGTCCTTTCCTTTATTTTGTTCCTTTGACTGCAGTACACTGCCTTCAGTATCTCATGTTTAATATCGATTGAATCTTTTGCATATCCTTGTTGTTAATTTCCCTCCGCGGTGTTTAGCTCTGCTTTAGCAAACTTTCCCTTCTTTCTGGGCTGCAGACATAAAAAAGCACACTTCAGATGACAACCCAGATAAGATGACACTAGAAAGCGCAATAGAGTCTTTAAGAGAAGTCATGACGTAAGTTGCCAGTAAACTAATCTTTCTTTTGTCACAAAATGTGTCTTTAATGTTTATTTTGGCAGTGCTGACATTTTCCTCCTCCCTTCTCCAACTTCTGTCCACTAGTCACATCAATGAGGATAAGAGGAAGACTGAAGGGCAAAAACAAATCTTTGACGTCGTCTATGAAGTTGATTGCTGTCCTGTAAGTTTGATGATTACAGTTCTTTTGCTCTCGAGAGACACATATGGCCATTTAAGGTCCATGCAACCTGTAGATGAACCCTCCTGTTATATTCTGTTATGTTGTTTAATATATTGTTGTACAAATTAACCCATTTAAAAAATGGGGGGGGTCAAAGGTAGAAGTTTTTCTTGGTGTGAAGCTTCTGCTTGGCTTGTTAAGTGTGTGCACTAAAGAGAAGAACCTGAGGATCAGGCCTCAAATATGAAAAAAACTGCTGTTCTTCAGAAGCATCTACATACAATAATCATGTCTGAAAAACAAGTATTTGAAGGCCCACAATCAAGAGTATTTCATCTGCGCAGGATTGCAAAGAAAGCCATGATAATCTATGAGCCTGTACGTGATACATTTTCTGTTAGTGGGCAGCTAGTCTTATAGAAACGATTTAGAGCTGGGATGATTTCAGATCTTCAGTGCAGAGTCCTCCTGAGGTAAACAAACCACGAGTAACATCACTGGAACTGGCAAATATCTCTCCATGATCACAGAAAAAGAATTAAATGTAATAATCTGTGAGGGGACTGGAGAAAGATGCCTCGTGGACAGCGTGCATG
Organism: Zenarchopterus dispar; assembly: GCA_028564865.1. NCBI lineage: Eukaryota > Metazoa > Chordata > Actinopteri > Beloniformes > Zenarchopteridae > Zenarchopterus > Zenarchopterus dispar. The sequence continues at coordinate 12,434,470 of JAOWBL010000019.1, read as the reverse complement.
TTTGTTCCAGGGCTCCTGAAGACGCTCTGGTCACCTTAGCAACAGTACTGTGAAATATCAGTTTTAGTTTTAGCATGTGAAGGATAAGAGTAAAGCCAGTTCATCTCCTTTTCAGTCACTTGTCCTCTGCTTTTTCTTTACAGGCAAACCTGCTGTCCTCCCATCGTAACCTTGTTTACCGAGTGGAAACGATCGTTCTGGGAGACCAGCCATGTGACCGTGGGGAACATGTTACACTCTTCCTCTTCAGTGACTGTCTTGAGGTGAAAATGCATGAACCTAAACCTACTTGACCATACACGGAGCACATTCATGTCTTGTTTTGGTGTGGTTTGCACAGCCCCAGTGCTGTTTCATCCCGTAGTGGGGGCTTGTCTTACAGGAGCCATAGTGGCGCCCCCCTCCGTCCATCCCTTCCTTATGTGCTAGCAAACAGTCCAGTGGATCTAAAATGATCCGTTAGACAAATCTGTTAGAATTCTAGGTGAAGATGGCTGGAGCTGCTAGAGATATTTAGGACTGAATCTGAATACTCTGATGTCCAGATGTTTGTTCATGAGGTGGACATCCAGGTGTCCGTCTGGGCTTCTGGATTCAGCGCTCTCAGTGGCAGCACTGTGCATCACCTGCAGAAAGGCTTCAGTTCTTTTTAATGGTTGCTTCCATCCATCAGGGGACGTGCACAAAGGGCAGGGACTTATCTCGTGCACTTCTGTTGCACGCTCCTCAGTTGGTCCAGTACACAATCTCAACTCATTTTCTCTTGCGCTCCTTTCGGACATATGCACTACAGATGGGTAGGTGGCACAGGTGTGCAGCCCAGTGGTTTAGTGAAGGAGATGTAGGCCACAGCTGTAACAGAGGAAGGTCGAGCTAGAGTGCTGTAACTAAAAACGGACTTTTTTTTTGTTTTTTTATGTAATTGGACGGATATTGTAAATGCTCAGCCATCATTCTGGCCTGATCATTAAATTCTCAATTATGTCATGTTCAAAGGATACTAGTTTGAAGTCGACTTTGTTCACTTTTACTGGCTCATTTAATGCCTGTCTGGTGTGTGTCTGCAGATTGCAAGGAAGCGACACAAGGTGATCAACACATTTAAGAGTCCACTGGGACAGACGAGACCACCAGCTCCACTTAAACATGTGGCACTAATGCCGCTGTCTCAGATTCGAAGAGTGCTAGACCTGCAGGACACTGAAGGTAACAACCTGCACACGTTTGAGACGGAAGTATTAGCACATATATGGTTTTAGGGTGTTTAACACGTGTTGTGACTATAACAGGATGACAGGCCATCCCGTCACCCACGGTTTAAAGGTGGGCCGTAGAGCTATCCCACTATCTCCCACTAGACCTGATCGCTAAAAACCTCGGTTCAGCAGCAAAGTTAAACTGCTATAATTTTAGTTTACTGCAACACTTCATATGAAAATTTTCATTTCCTTTTCTTTCTTTTAGTATAGATGTTTTTTGAGAGCCTGGATTTCACACTAAAATGTTTGATTCTGGATACTACATTATTCTAGGATGCAATATTATTTTATAGAGCTAGTTAAATTGGTAGATTTTATTGATAATTCTAATTAAAGGTTTGTGGCAATCTTACAAAGTTTGAATCTGTTTCACTACTGTTTGCATAAATGTGGTGTGTGATTGCTTCTACAAGCTTCTGTAGTTCTCCCAACACAGCTCTCCATCATAGTCAGGACTTGTTGTGAGATTTGTCTTTTTTCTTTCCAATATTTTTCTTTCCCCCGATTTACATAAATCGCTTTGGAATGATTAGCTGGACTTGACCGTTGCAGAATATCTCACTGATGCAGCTGCTTCTCTTCACTGTCAAACATCAAATATGATCCACTTTGCTTGAATGCTGGGATTTTTTTTTTTTTTTAAACCTTGTAAAGGCTCTTCTTAATTGTTGAATTTCATTTGAATTGGCCCCATCAGTTTTTTGTTTATTATATCATTAAACCTGTTTACTAAGCAAATCAAGGGGTTGCTCCTCTTAAACTGTAATAGTTATGCAGCAATTAGTGCTTACACAGCTTGAAAGAAGTGTGTGTGTGTGTGTGTGTGTGTGTGTGTGTGTGTGTGTGTGTGTGTGTGTGTGTGTGTGTGTGTGTGTGTGTGTGTTCATTTGCTTTTCTTCTAAAATTTGATGTAAACTTGTAAATAATGCTTTGATTAAAATCAGCAACTTTTTCTGCAATAATCAAAACTGAAAGCTAATTGTATTACAAATGTTTTCTTAATCTTTGAAGAGAATTAAATGACTGGTGTAACAATTAATATCCCTTTGGATAATATTAATAAAGTAATTTTCAAATTGAATTATGGGGGGGGGGCATGAAAAGTATTGATGTAGTCTACGATAATGAGAGGAGAGTTTTCACTCGTTCTCATGAGGATTAAGTGTAAAAAGACACCAGCAGCTGAAATTGTGAGGCCAAAGAGATTATTTTATTGTACACAAATCTCTCAATACTATGTTTTGAATAGTTTTCTAAATCTGTAGATGTTGTTGTTTGTGTAGTTTTTTTTTTTCCTTTGGTTGACTTCACTCCTTTTTGCTCCTCGTCTTCAGAGTGCGTGAATGCATTTGCCTTGGTGGTCCGCCCTCCGACTGAACAGGAGAACCTGTTGTTCAGCTTCCAGCTGGTCGGCGAGGACACGGTTAAAAGTGCCTGGCTGCGTTTACTCTGTCGTCATGTTGCCAACACCATCTGCAGGGCTGACGCGGTGAGAAGTCATTTACACACATGAATTCGGCTAAACCAACACATAGTGAAATGCTGTGATAACTGAGATCTTCAGCATATTTAAATGAAGGGAGATGATCCTAAGAGCTTACAGTTTAAAACTCTGTACAACCAGAAGCACCCTCTCCTGGTAGTGAATGAAACATGCAGGGGTTGAAAGTTTCACAGCTTTCAAAAAGATGGAAGAAGATTAAAGAGAGGAAAAACCGGCCATCTGTGTTGGTCGTAGCAGGGCTTTTGTTATGGTTAAAACAAATGTAGCTACAACTGGAATTCAACTGTTCCACTCCATACTGAAACACTAAGTGGCTCTGAAACCCACAACTGAATACCTGATGAACCAGTTGAGATCAATTACAAGACATTAAAAAGAGAGGTAGGGGGGGCAAAAAAAAGGAAATCTGAAATTTGGTATGCTTATAAAAGGATTCGATGATAGTAAAGTGTCACTTTGTTGACTTTGGAAATCAAATCTCATAAGCCAGTTGTAATAAATGTAACGTGTATTTCCTTATTAAACCTTTTATGTTAATTCATTATGGAATTTAGGAAGTGTGAATATACCAAAATTGAACCCAGTTGGGGATTTAGGATCGTGTGTTGTGCACATATGTGTGCACAGTGCATGTGGCAGTCATGGACTGCTGCAGTTGTCAAAGCAAACACCAGGGGGCGGTGCTGCCACTCAACTGTATTTATAATTCTCTTGTTTACTGAGTCCACACTGCAGTCAACAGATCCACACTGCACTGGACCCAGTGAAAAAGATTTAGTCTTTTTCTTTTCTTTTAAGACCTCTACAGAGTCAGTGGGATAGATATTAAGACTGAATTGTGCTGCACTTTTGGTCTTGCAGCATTTTTTACTCAGAATACTGCTACACTTTATTTCATTAAGGTGTGTTATGTCTTGAAACCAGGAGGATCTTATTCAGTGCACAGACCCAGACTCACTTCAGGTCAGCACTAAGGATATGGACAGCACACTGAGCAAAGCATCCAGAGCCATCAAGAAGACATCAAAAAAGGTAAATTCAGTTTCACATACTTCCACTTCTCCAAATAATTACATCATACCATGTTGAGCCATGTGTTGTTCAGAAAAGGGCTGTCTAGGGGGCCCTGTCTTAGAGGGCCCTCTAAATATCAGTTTGATTTATCCGTTTTAGTGTGCCTAAAGTATTTTAGAAATTTTTCAGCAAATGATCCAAATCCAGCCTTTTGTCAAAGTACCAAGCATACAAAACGGGGATTCCAGGATTTTAATGAAGACTGATGAAAAGTGAGAGCACAAAGTCTAATAGTGGTGTCTTTTGTCAAATTTACATTAAACCCAATTCTGTTCCAACCTTCCCCTCTGATTCTAGCCTAATGGAGCTTTGTACACCTACACAGCAGAACCCTTTATACATCAGACTATGACAAATGTCTCTCAGTAATCAAGCCAATGGCTGACTGGAGCAACTGCTTTATATTTGGTGCAGAAAAGCCTAATTCATCCAAGTGCTGTTTGCATTTTTTTTTTTTTTTTTAAGAAAATTGTCTGGGAAGAGTCGGTGCTCAAAGAAATGGCATGAAAGCATTACGAGACAGATATGTATGGGTGTTGACTGCATTTAGCTTTCAGGAATCCTTAAGTATGCCAAATATAACTAAAAGGGATGCGTTATGTTAGTGTTTTGGTAAAAAATAGAACTAAATACTTTCAGGAGCCATGGACACTTAAACCCTGGACACAAATGACTTCTGCGCACATACTCAGAATGAAATGGCTGAAAAAATCCGACATATTAAGATTCAAATTAACAGTGTGACAAAGACCTGCATTTAATTCTGATCTTTTCTCTGCATATGTGTGTGTGTGTGTCAGGTGACGAGGGCATTTTCTTTTACTAAGACCCCGAAACGTGTGATCCAGAGAGCGTTCATGGTCAGCACCACTCCAGAGGACAAAAGTCAGAGGCTGAGCTGTGAAAACCGCGCCTGCAGCAGCTCAACGCTGGCTGTAAGTTCAGAATCATGACTGCTCCTGTCGTTTTGCAGATAACAGACCAAATGATTCCTCTCAGAGGAAAAGGCTCTCACTGATGCTTGTAGTCTGAGTCTACTGTGACCCCGCCCAACAAATGTAAATGTGTGTATTATGTCTCTCAAATAAGGACGTAGCTCTGATTTGGTACCTTGTAAGAAGATGAATTGAATGCACTGATTTAGATTTATTTGGGTGAAAATAGCAGGGCAAGTGTTCTTGGAAAGCTGAGTTTATTTCCAGTTGCCAGACCTAGACCTGATATCTGCCGTTGAATCAGGAAATGGCTTAAATAGAACCGGTCTTAAGCCTATGGCGTAGGCTAAGAGGCTTTTTTTATGTTTAAACCCTTCACGTTATGCTCTGATTTCTCATCTGAGGACAGATGAGAAACAAAGTCAGTGACACCTCGGTACGGAAAGCCTTCCAAAGCCACTTCTAAGGTTTTGGGATGCCAGGGAAACGCAAGTAATAAATGGTAAAACCACGAAACAGTGGAGAAGCTTCCTGGGAGAGGCCAGCCCCTCATAATCACGCCAAGAGCGCTTGGATGACTCATCCAGGAGGTCGCAGCAGAATCCAGAACACCATCTAGAGCACTGCAGACCTCACTTGTGTTAGTCAGGGTCAGTGCCTAGGAGGGACGGGACAAAAATGGCCCCCATGCAAGAGTTCCAAGTCCAAACCAGCGTTGACCTAGAAAAAACACAAAGACCCCTCCCAAATTTACCAGAAAAAATAATACTAATAATTTTTGATGATCCCCGGGACTTTTGGAGAAATATTCTTTGGACTGGCAAGACAGAAGTGGTGCTTTTTGGATGGTGCCAGTCTGGCGTGATCCCCAGGTTCTTGTAGCTGTTGTGAATGTCTGATGTGTTGCCCTGTGGTAGCTCCGCCCCTCAACTTGTCATCATCTTACCCTTCTTGGACACCGTTTGAGCACAGTTATCCAGCCTTCCTGACATTCCAATATCTCTGCTGTGTATCCCAGTGAGTTGACGTCTCTCACTCTTGGCGTACAGCTTCATGCCGTCCATGTAGAGGAGGTGGCAGATCATTACGCCACTTCTGAGCCGGTTTCCACAGCCACTCATTGTGACGATCTGGCTGAGAGGGTTCAGGCCTATGTAGATGGAGCATCCTCTTGGTCCGTGCCACGCTTGAAGGTGACTTGTGTAGTGGCTTTGAGCTGGCCTCCAGAGTAGTCTTCTCATTGAGATCTTGATGCAGGTGTGCTGTTGATGTCGTTGAGCTCGAACCTTGAGAGAATCCTCCAGCGCGACTTATTGTCGATCCAGGCACTGCACAGATTGGCTTTCCTCATCTCGTTGTCTTTGACAGCTGTCCTGTCGACCAGTAGTTGGTCCAAAGAGCTGTTCCTGGCTTCCCATTTTTAGAACTGAAGCCCAACGGTTCCATCTTGGTTTCACCAGAGAAGAACATCTTGTTTCTCTCAGTCTGAGTTGTTCATTTCCACACAGGATCTCTGCAGCTCAGTAAAGGTGATCATCACGTTCTAGGTCCCCTCTCTTACTGGGGTCCGCCTCCCCCAGTTGCTCAGTTTAGCTGGGTGACAACTCTTCTTCTTCCATTTCATCATTCCGGAGACTACTGTGCTCTTCAGAACCTTCAGTGCAGCGGAACATTTGTGTGCAGCCTTCCCCAGACATCTGCCTTGCAACCATCCTTTCCGTGAGCTCTGCAGACATGTCCTTTGACCTTGCTCTGGTATGTATTGTCCCCTATCGGGCTTTTTACAGAGAGGCGGTGGCTTTCCACGTTAATGTCCAATCACGGGAATTTGCCACCGGTGGACTCCGTTCAAGGTGCTGAAACCTCGCAGCAATAGTCAGGAGAAATGGGAGACACCTGAGTGGAATTTCAGGTGCTGTTGCAAGGCGTCCGAAAACTTTGGTCCCTATGATATTTCAGTTTGTCCTTTTTAAAATATTTGTCGCCAAGCCTACAGTTCTGTTTTCACTTCAGTGTTTTGAGGCGCTGAGTAATGTGAAAGAACAACTGAGTTTAAACGATTTTAGGCTGTAACATAACACCAGAGTAAAAAAAGAGGACGGGGGTTTGAAGTACTTTCTGAATGCTTTGTGTGCATTTTCTCTGTGCTTACGTTGCATTTGTGGCTTTTTTGTGTGTGCGGGGGTGGGGCATCATTGCTTTGTTTTCTTCACAACATTTAAAGCCCTGCTCTACATTTGTCTTCTATTGTTTGCTCTAGATGTCTCGCTCTACCTCTACCATCAGTTTGAATGACTCTGCCAAAGCCAGTGCTGTGGTTCAGCGCTCAAACTCTCTGGACCACCCTCCAGTGAGAAGCAGGGTCCCCATCTGTATTCGTACTCCGTGTACGCCAACCCAAACCCAGGCCAATGTCCCCTCTCCAGATACTGAACCAGCGGTTATCCAAACTCTCGACCTCAGATCCTGCTCTGACAGCCAGCAGTACAAGTCCATCTCTAATTCCCCATTACAGACCAGACCAGCACAAGGCCAGCCAGGCCTCCCCACCCCCCAGAACTCCACCTCTGTAACTGCAGCCCATCCCACCTCTGCTTCCATTCCAGTTGCCAAAAACTCCTTTAAGCTCAGAGATTACCAGTCCAAGTTTAGCCAGCAAATGTCCAGGCCGCTGTCCTCTGTGGGCTTCCAGGCAAGAGCCCCAGTTTCTCAACCAGCCAGGACCTTTCCTGGGTCATGCAGGGATCCTCAGCAGCCCGTGGACACGCACAAGACTGTCCTGACCAGTCCTCGTAGAGAGACTCTGCTCTAAATCATCGTTGAGCACAGTCCTGGAGACGCATGTGAGCCAATATGTTTGTTTAGTCTCAACTAGGGGTGCACAAATGCCATTTCTAATACATAAGTAAACCCTCACTCACTGATGTCCGCTTACATGGGAGTTTTAACAGATGTTAAAAATAAACCACGGTGCGCTTCTTGTCCCAAATCAACTCCATAAAGCCGAGACCCTGCAGCTGAGATGAATGAGAATGTATATGCTCAAAGCTCCAGTAAAATATCTGCAGGACTTGAAGACAATGGAAATATTTAAGTTCTGAACGCTGATGTGTCTCCCTCCTGAAAAATGGGTGGATGTAGCGGAGGCAGGGTTTGTTGGGTTGATTTGGACAACGGATGTGTTGAGCTCACCTGTGCTGCTTCTTGGTGGTGGTGGTTTGGAAATATTCACAAGGTGCTTTCTTTTAACCTTGGGCTACATGCTCACATTGGGTTATAAATCTGGACTAGTTTAACTCCTAGGTATCAGTTTTTCTTTTAAAGGTAAAACCTTGTCTCCTCCTTTTCTAAGGAGACTGCTCCTTCCTAGTTATGCTACCACACTGATGGTTCTTTTGTTTTAGGGTGGGAACAGTTATCTGTGCAGACCTGATCATCGGTGACTATTAAAGTTATTGAAGTTATTCGTTGTTGAAGTCGGAGTTCTTGGAGCAGTGCTTTGATCCACGACAGTCCAGATTAGGGTCCGTTTAAATGACCATTTGATCTGAACATCATCAGATGTGGAAACCCTGATGACAAGTTAAGCTTCGGCTTTCTACATCTGATGATATTCAGATCTGACATGTGTGATCTTTGTTTGGGTTGTGTGTAGACATATTGGGAGTGTACCAACATGAAAATATCGGTGTATTCAGAAGTCAGACTGGTGTTTGAAACGTCAACGTTTTATGCCCAGTTATCTGTCTTTCCCTCATTTTTTATTTTAAGTCAGTGGGAGACTTTTTCCAAGAATTGGCCATTCATGTACTGATATTCACCTTTATAAAATTTGGCGATGTAGTACATAGTGATATTATTAGTTTGACGATGTTCTGATAATTACTCTTTTTCTTTTTTTTAACTAATGCTGATCAATTTGTATCATGTTCATTAACACGCTGAAAGTAATTTCCGATGAAGACTATAATTCAAATAAATATGTGCAGGAATTAAAGCGCTGCCACAAACATGTAAAATAAATATAAACGCCTTAGGGTGTCCAGATGTCCACTGTAAATATCTGTAATATCCTGCACTTTTAGCTGCCATGAAATAGGATTGGTCTCGTACCATACAAACACCCTACAAACCAGATGTTACTAAATCCAAACGTGTGGCCAGATTATTGGACCCTAAACAACCACAACACACACAAGCAGGCTGAAAGTTTGTTATTTGTGAGTTCAGTTCGGTCCAAGCTGCACACAAAATTTGAAACAACAAAGCCCTTTCAAACAGTGTTTAACCATATCAAGTGCTGCTCAGACACATTTTCTCCATTTAAACGAGTAGAGCACATAAAACCCAAAGGTACAATTCAGTCCAAACTCAGCTACCAGAGCAGCAGCTGTAGGGCGAGCTGCAACAAACTCAGCCGGGTAGACCGAAGGGCAGGATGGGCTTCATAAAGTCCAGGCAGACGCAGGATTGGATGGATGGAACAGAACCCCTCCAATAGCATCTTCACGTCCCTGTACGGAGGAGGAATGAAGATCAGGTCCTTGAGGTCAGCCAGTCAGGGATGGGGAACCACACAGCAGCTTTTTCCTTCCTGATTGCCCCAATCAATACAGAGCTGCCAGTGCACGAGTGAAGTGCAGACTCGGGGTCATAACATCGTACTTTAGAAGTCCTGGAGGCGCCATAGACACTCGCATATGGTCTGCTTTTCCTTTCAGCTGCTCCCTTGAGGAATCACATCCGGAGAATCATCCGCCTCCATCTAACTCCATCTTCCTCATCCTCCTCTCTCACACCAACTAACTTCATGTCCTCTTTCTTTTCTACTAGTTTTTGAATTTTCCAGCTATCTTAAACAGTCTAGGAGTTCTGGAAGTAGCGGTACTCTACTCTGTTGGTGGCGACAGGATGATCATAAAGCAGTTTTAACTTGACCTAATGTTTATTTTTTGGTAGTCTTGTGATCAGCAACCATTTGTTTGTCATAGAAGTTAAATTAATCCCATATTTTTAACGGAAGAAATCATTTTCTGCCCCCCACCCTTTTTTTTTTTTTTTTTTTTTTTTTTAAATCATATGTTGGTAAGGGGCAACCAAAAACATTAGACACAGCCACTGTCAAGTGTGGTTTTTAACAACATTACAACTCTACAGTTTAACATGATTTGAGGAAGGAAAAAAAAAAACACCTCTTTAAGGTCAAAATAATGATGCAGCTCTTTTTAGAAAGGTCGTCTATTTCAGCCTGTGCATAGGAACCACGAAGCAGTAGGACTGAATTAATCAAGAGGCTTCGTGAGTAGGCTGAAAGAATGTTTGAGTTGCTTTTATCAAAAAAAAAAGTTGTTCACAAATCAGAGTATCTGCCAAACTTCTGGAGTGGTCACACGTGCACTTTCTGATGAATTGATTTAAAATGAAAAAATCAGTAAAACGCTCTACTTAGTCGTAGTTGTTGTCTTGCTGTCCTTCTGCGTTGGAGAAATCTAATGATCCATCCGGCCAATAGCGATGGTAAAACTGACTGATGCCGACTACAGCTGTTGGCAAAGGTTGCGGGTGGATTAGTTCATAGCCGGTCCTGCTTTGAAAAGCTGAGCAGTTCTAGTACGTTTTTGTGTGTATTTGTGTAATCAGAGCATGGACCAACTCATGAACACAAATTCACCTTGTATTTCGTAAGAACGTCAGGACTGCAGTTTATGCAAAAATGAATTCTGTAGCTTCAGATCTGCATCACGCTGGTATTTAACCACTATTTCCACTAATTTGAAGCCACATCAAATAATCCAGCTGTTTCACCCCAGTTTACACTTGGCTTATTCTAAACCTTTGCTGTACCTGAGCAAATAACACGTTCCAGTGAGCAAGAATCCCGTTGTCACAGCACAGATCTGAATGAGCATTTCCTTTGCCTTAGCACCAACCTCTATTCATTCTTCTTTTTTTTCTTTTTTTTTTTCAGGCACATCACTCCCCCTCCATGGTCAATCTGCCATCTGTGTTTGAGAGGAAGTACCACACGTTCAGTCGCTCGACCACCCACCTCTTCTAGAAAACCGCCTCTTGGACGGGGGGCTTCCTCTTGTCTTTTCGCTGCATCTGCCTTGACGTCGTCAGACAATATTTAACCTTACAAATATGTGTGTACAGTAAAAGTTAGCAGTAAAATATAACTAACCTTATATTGCCAGTGTCAGAGCTCCGTGCAGACTTCTGAATCCAGACGAAACGGCGTTTCGCGGTAACTGGAAGACATACTGATGTTGGTCAATATCAGAGCTGTCCAGTTTCCTGTCTGCAGCTCAGAGAAGGATGAAAACAATAAAGCAGTTGTTTATCATCCTGAAGCCTGTCGATGTGTATTCAGGAAAAAAAAAACAAAACGGCATCTTTCACAAGGTAGGGTGTTGCAGCTTCCCAAACATGCACAGTTCTTGACTAAAGGCTGTGTTAGACTGCAGTGGTACAGAACCATGCTCGGGTCTGCGAGTGTGGAAGGCTGCTGATCGGTGAGCTTCGTCTTACCGCTGAAAAAAAATGAAGGATACAGTTTAACGGCTTATTTTGATACAGCCAGTTTTTAAATCTGCTTTTTCAAAGTTGAGCTGTGCTCGTAAATCCTGTTCATCTTGCTGGTTGGTCCTGATGCTGGTGATGCTTCGTGAGGCGGTGGCGCCAGCTACACAGCAACTTCATCTCCTGTTTGTTCAAACATGTTATGTCTCTCCAACCTTCCTTTTCCACTTTCCTGTGCTAATGAACATTAACTTTTAATACTGAGGCATTTCTGTTCCTATTTTTCTCTGATGGTGAAGTTGCAGGGTTTATGTACCCTCTACTTTGATTTCTGTTTTCTTGTTGTTGTTTTTTTAAATTAACTGTTTGTGAGAAATCTTTGTATTAACTGACATGGAGCTGTTTTGTGTGATTTAAATTTATTTTATATAGTTTTGATTTATTTCTGTTGACCACAATTTTTAATGGAACTTTCCAGCTTTTATAAAGCTATTTTAACATCCAACCATTACAATAAAAGCATATATGTCTCTCCCTCTCTGTACTCCACTACATGACAAAGACAACACGTCTTCATCCGGAAGTGTTTGTATGTGTTTGAGAAGGGATGCTGTGTACATATTTATTCTTTAATATGTCTTTTTTTTTTTCTATTAATGTACCTTCAACTTTTGTGTTATTTCTTTAGTTCTCTTGCTGCTGTTTAAGATGTCTAGTTATCTCCTTATTAAATGCACTTAAACAGATTTAGGTTTGTATTATGACTAGTCACATCTAACATTCATTTCTTTGAGGACCTGACTATAACAAGTTATTTCCTCTTTATGTCCTTTAATAAGGTGTTCTAGGATGCCTACATTTTCCCCCCAAAAAATGGATCCCCTGAATTTCTTCTAAAACCTGGTTATATTAAGTCACAGCTTATTAGATAGATCTGGCTGAAATAAGCTAAATTGTCAGATATTCTGAAGGGGCTTTCTCTGTTTTCCAAATGTTGTTGTTGTTCAACGTGGTACTACTTTTACTGTCACATTTTGAGTTTAGCACACAGCTGTATTTCAACATGTTTACTGCAATCCCACTATTGTGTTTAATCAAACTTAAAATATTAGAAGTGTTTCATTCACTGAAATCAATAAAGGACATCTATTCAGTCCTGGTATTTAAGTGTTTCAAATGGGGCTGATAAGGATTTTTATCATGTTAAATATGTAGTCCTAGTAGCTGTTAATATCTATTAAAGTGACCTGATGATTGCCACAACTACAGTGAAGAGATTTCCTCCACAGTGACTTCGGGCACCTGTTTGTGTACTTCTGAAAACTTTAGCTGGGTTGAATACATGGGACGTGTCAGTAAGGCGCCTTTTCACAGACAACAGTCAGTCTTTTTGTATTTGCTCTGACTTCAAAGAACTTGTGACTGCCTGTTCGGAGATGAAACAAAAAAAGAAGTTTTACTGATTTTAAGGTACTATTATCAATGCAAAATATTATGTAGTCGTTCCATTTTCTCCAGCCGTGAATTTCACAGAGGATGGCAAACTTGGAGCCGTTTGACACTGAACTCCCTGTGTGAAAAGTAAAGTTCTGCTTATAAGAGATTCCTACACTCAGGAATTCTTTCATTTTCAACTAAAGTTGTTTTTAGTTAAAGATGAGCAGAACTTGAAGACTTGCAAAGTCTGGCTGTATTCCAGCCAGGAGAAGGAGCAGGTCTTGGAAAATGAAAAGGTGTATGAAAGCGTTATTGTCCACACTGAGAAACAAATGGATTTGTTTTTTTAAATTAGAGATGGCATACATATTAAACTAATTTTATCTGAAGCCTTTATAGCTTAAATTCACATTAATATACTGAGTTTATGTGAAGATGAACTGTCAGCCAACTATATAAAATATTGCTTCGTTTGGTATAGCAGGTACAGCTTATATACCTAATAAAGAGGCCAGCGTTGGGTTTTACCAGATTAAACACTTAATAAAAACTTTGTATTTTATGTTATTTCATGTCCATATATCACACTCCTTCCACACATCTAACAGTGTTTTTTATTTGGATCATTGATGTTTCCCAGTACTTTTTGTCCCATTTTTCTGCTACAGTCTGACCTTGGTTTCATCTGGCTAAAGATGGCTAAGATTAAGCAAAAGTCCGTTTTATGAGCCCACTTTTGCTGTAGTCAAATAATGGCTTTGTATTCCTCAGGAAAAGGAATTGCTCCCTGGGAGGAGTGAATGTCCTCTCTACAGCTTGCCCATGTGGCTTCTTCCTGACACATTATTTACTTGGCCCTTTGTTTTATTATTAATATTATTATTATTATGGTAAAGATCATGCAGTCATCATCTGCTGATGTCATTTATGTTACCAAACTTGTCCACTATTTTCTTCATCATCAAAGAATTGATTTGATCTTGATCTTCCCTCAAATAATTCAGCTTATAGCTGAGAGTCTCTTTTGTGTGCATACACACACACACACATATATATATATATATGTGTGTGTGTCTATATATATATATATAGATAGATAGATAGATAGATAGATAGATAGATAGATAGACTGGAATATGTTTTACTGAATAGATGAAATAATATCAATTATGTCATGTTAAAACATTTCTGTATATTGTTAAGGTTCTCCCTCAGAAGTTGCTCTACACTTGGAGCTACAAAGTTATGATGAACAGATAGCTCCTAAAAGATGGGGATCTTGAGAATGCCAGTGATACAAAGAACACAACATCATCTGTTAGATATGTAGAAGCCGTGTGACATATGGACATGAGACAATAACATATTAAAAACAAAAGCAAAATGGGACAGTTGGGCTGAAACGTCATCCCAAACCCGAAGAGGGAGTTCCACTTCTGAGTCAGAACCATTTAGTCACACTTGGAGGCGCTGCATCTCATCTTTTTTGTGAAACATGGACAGGACACAGATGTGTGCAGCATGGTGATTGTGGTGAAAGGACTGGCATGAAACAAGGTGAGTAGATAGAAAAGAAAGAGAAGGGCAGGAAGACCTCTTAGTTCTCTAATTAGTGTTTGTGTGTTTATGGTGTGTGTATATGTTTGGTATGCTGCAGGATGCTTTTGATTCTTAGTTTTGTTTTTTCTTTGGATTTTGAATGTTTGTACTTAGGTCGGAGGGGGTGGATATAGTGAATATATATTGATAATAATTATATATATATATATGTGTGTGTGTGTGTGTGTGTGTGTATATGTATATAAACAGATGGCCATTGGGTTATAGCCAGACTCTCCAGTCATTTGGGTGGTTCCAGACAAAATCATCCTCCAGAGAAGTTCTCCACCTGAGTAAAACAACCACCTGACACCCTTCAAAAAAAGTAAAACTGGAACACATATTTTTACGTACATCTGAGTATCAAACATTAAAACTGCTTTGTGGCAGGAGCCAGATATATATTTTTTAACTAAAAAAAGTGATTTAAATGACTTCATATATTGTATTTAAAGCAGAACCCAGAATATTAGGACGAGGCTGGTTTGACTCGTACAGAGATAAATAAATGTGTTGCTCTCCTGTTAATACAGTGAAGTCACTGATGCTAAATGAGCACTTGAAAGGTGTGCACATGTGTCCACTCTTTTAAGTGTTATTTTAACATTTTTGAAATAGCTCTGACACTGTATGGTGTTCAGTATTACCAGGAATAAACACGGATCAGTGTTGATGACCTGGAGTTGGAAATTAGGGTGTTGAAAAGTATGCCACACCCTAAATATGCACTAATACTTGATATAATTCACTCGGAAAGATTTACTTTTAATCTAAATAATGGTAAAATAACACTTGTTACAACCAACCATTTGTTGTGAAAGTTTTTGTGGACAGCACGGTGGCTTATTGGTTAGCACTGTCGCCTCACAGCAAGAAGGTTCCTGGTTCTGGTCCAGGCCCGGCAGGAGTCTTTCTGTGTGGAGTTTCTATGTTCTCCTCATGCTTGCGTGGGTTCCCACTGGCTCCTCCCACAGTCCAAAAACATGTATGTTAGGTTGACTTAGAAGTCCAAATTGCCTGTAGGTGTGAGCGTGGTTGTTTGTCTACACATCATCTATCATTTTCTCATCACTAGTTAAACTAGTTAAAGGAGTCCAGTGACTTTGGAAGGTTTTTACTAATATCAAGGATGTGGGAGGCTTTTGGAGGACTGGATCCAAAAGCAGGACAGAAACAGTTGATGGTAAAACAGTTTATTGTAGCATGAAAAAAAGAAGTTGTTGGATGGTATCTATGGGTATCAAAGATGGAGAACAGCCATCAAAGATGGAGAAGGAGTCCCTGGACTATGGTCCAGGGACTCCTTTAATGAAAAGAGATTGTGGTCAGACGAGGCAAAAGGTAAAACGGCACAAAGCAGGTCTGAAGACTTAACAAAACTTGGCTAGATTTCAACTCAACAGTACTGGTACTTGGTCAGGGTATACTAACATGAGGTAGCAGACAAACCAACACTGAGTGAAGGTAGGCAGGATCTATTTAATGGCTGCAGGGTCATGAATGGATGAGAAGCAGGTGTGCCAGGTTCTGTTTCCCATCGGCTGAGACACATCAGGAAAAGAGAAGAAAAACAGGCCAAAATCTGACAGGCTGGTGATGAGGGCTCGATGATGCTTCCTAAAAGCAAGGAAATATTTGTCCAAAATGAGCTGAAATAGTTATTTTAACATGGAAAAATCATGTTTAGTCAGAAATAAATTTGTGTGTGGCTTTAACATGTAGAAAATCATGCTTTAAGGCTCCAAGCAGCAGTTCCTGTCAAATAAAATAATTAAGGGTGACCTTTTAGCGGTTTTTACACAACATAGAGATGTGGACATGAGTCATTTGAGGTTCAAACTTCAGCTGTGGTTTCACCACACGACCTCATCTAGACTTCAGCCTCTTGCCTGGGAACGTCACCGTGCAAAGCTCAGGATGGTAATAATAATAATAAAAAAGACACCAGATTTCATTTTCTTGACAGAAGAATCTGATAAAAACCATTCATCCAGAAGTTGGGAAACAAACACGTAACTGTATGTCCAGAGCTCCAAATGACGTTATTTACAACCTCAGAGGTTGAACATTACTGACTTTTATGACTGTGCAGACACAGCCTTCACAAACCAAAGCTGTTTTTATTCCAGAGAGTTCCATCAGGATGACCAGGTGAGCGTTCTTCACTCTCCGCATTCATGCGTTCATATCACTATCCAGGTTTAGATGATGGCTTTCTTTGATCTTTCTCAATTAGAAGATAGAAATTCTGAGATTCCAGTTTTTCCACACAGGTATTCAGTTTGTAGCCAGAACTGCTACAGCTGGTTTGTTTGTCTTAGAACATTAACTGTGAAAGTAGTGCTGAAAATTACTCTACTTTCATTCCAGTCAAATCTGTCAAAGTGTTTCAAGTGTTGCTATTGAAACAAAACCAGTACTCATAGAGCTGAAGACTAGCAGAGCTGAAACCAGGACTAGTAGGGCTCAAACCAGGACTAGTAGAAGTGAAACCAGGACTAGTGGGGCTGAAACCAGGACTAGTAGGGCTGAAACCAGGGCTTGTAGTGGTGAAACTAGGACTAGTAGAATTGAAACCAGGACTAGTCGAGTTGAAACCAGGACTTGTAGTGGGGAAACTAGGACTAGTAGAGATGAAACCAGGACTAGTAAAGATGAAACCAGGACTAGTAGGGCTAAAACCAGGACTAGTAGAAGTGAAACCAGGACTAGTAGGGCTGAAACCAGGACTA
>JAOWBL010000019.1:12378092-12417308 GCA_028564865.1 Zenarchopterus dispar | reverse complement strand
CTAAAACCAGGACTAGTAGAAGTGAAACCAGGACTAGTAGGGCTGAAACCAGGACTAGTCGAGTTGAAACCAGGACTTGTAGTGGTGAAACTAGGACTAGTAGAACTGAAACCAGGACTAGTAAAGATTAAACCAGGACTAGCAGAGCTGAAACCAGGACTTGCAGAGCTGAAACCAGGACTAGTAAGGTGAAACCAGGACTAGCAGAGCTGAAACCAGGACTAGTCAAGTTGAAACCAGGACTAGTAGAGCTGCTTTCTCTTGGCCTGCATCTAACCTGGCTTTAGACCTGTTTCAACCCAATACCTTCTCTGGCTGATTGACTGCAGATCCTTACAGTCTTTGTCTTGGAGACGATCATAAACTAAAATGTCATTAATTAAAATAACAGATCATCTTCTTCTGGCAGCTGATTCTGCTCTCCTGTCCATCCTCATCCTGCTTAATCTGAGGGCAGCCTTTGACACCATCTCACACACCATCTTTCTAGACAGGTTTCATGCCATTGGTATCTTACACACACCTTTGACTGGCTTAAGTCTTACCTATCTGGCCACACTCGTGTTCATCCAATTAAAATCCTTGACCTCACACTTGCTCCTAGTGATTACTTGGTGTCCCCCAGGATTATGTCCTGGGCCCTTTGTGTTTTTCATCATCTGCTTACTTCCACTTGGTTCCATTTTTCGTAAACATGTCACTCAGTTTCATTGCTACACAGATGGCACCCAGCTTTTCATTTCCACCAAACCTAACTCCACCCTCTTCCCTTCTTGACTGCCCAGCTGAAATAAAATCCTGGTTCACATCCAAATTCCTTAAATTAAACAGTGATAAAACTGAAATGTTACCCATTGGTACTAAGTCCCTCTTAAACAAATGCTTAGGCTATTGCCCCCGTGACCCAACGTCAGATAAGTGGAAGAAAATGGATGGATGGACAATACCCATTGATAATTCTAATACCTATTATTTCTTCTTATTTTAATTTACATCTCTGTATTTTAATGACTTACTGTGCATTCCTCCTTTATCTGTACAGTAACCTTGAGTGTCATGAAACATGCCTATAAAAAATATATTATCTTAAACAAAATATTTTTTTGTTGTTTTTATGAAGATTTTTATCACTTTAATTTGAAAGAGTCTAGACAGGAAACTTGGGTAGAGAACAAGGGGAAGACACACAGCATAAAGCCAGGCTGGGATTCAAACTTGAATTGCCTGCACAAGGGCAATAGCCTGTGTATATGGTGTGCCCGCTTAACCAACCGAACTATCAACTACTGCTTGTTGAACTCTGAGTTGTAATAACAGATCACTGCAAACACATCTGAGTTGGTCTGGAAGAGTCTGGGGGTGAAAGCTGCTGAAGGAATGCCAGCTGATTGAGCTGGTAGCTGCTTAGCCAGTGGTGAAGGTGGCTGCTGTCAGCTACAGCAGCTGAACCGGCAGGAAAAAGCAGTGAAAGGTCTTCACCACGAGCTGGCTAGCATGAGTGCTAAAGCTGGTACTGGTGTTGATTCTGCTGCTGGTTTTTTTTCTTAATTTCCTCCACAACACTATACAAAGCACTCTTCATCATTTTTCTGTTTGTTTTTTAATGTTTGTTCTTTTTTTTATGTCGCCCTCAGTACTGCTCAGAATCTGTTTACACTGAAGTCCAAACTGGAAACCAAACTGGAGACCCTTGAGTGCCATTTCACCTGGGATCTTTATGCCAGCAGGTCCAGACTCTTCCACATGAGGGATGCACTACAGGATATTGGCACCGAGGAGGGGTACAGCTGGCTGGGTCACATCTACAACCTGCAGGGGTTTGTTCACCACCAGCTGGGCTTCATCGACAAGGCCCTGACTTTCTTCTGCAGGGCTACTGAGACCTTCCGCCAGATCAGAAACACAGTCTCAGATGAGGGTCCCTGGTTGGTGGTGAACTACGGGAATCTGGCATGGCTGCACCATCTGCTGGGAGAACAAGCACAGAGTCAGGACTACCTGTCGAAGGTCGATGAGCTGATGAGTGAGTACCCGTCTCCATGCCAGGATGAGCTACACCCGGAGATCTGTGCTGAGAAGGCCTGGACCCTGATGAAGTTTGACAAAAACAAGCAGCTGCTGGCCACAGACTACTTCCAGAGAGCTGTCAGGATGCAGCCAGACACAGTGGAGTGGCAGACCACCCGCGCATTAGCACTACTTAATGCTTCTAAACACCACACAGAAAACCTGGGGGCTGACATTTTGGAGAAAATGAAAATTGCCAAAGAACACGACCCAGAAAACTTGCACTTAGCTGCTCTTTACCTGGATGCATGTCCTGAGAGAGGAGTGAAAATGCAGGATAAAGTACGAGAGCTGGCAAGAAAGGTTTTGAGAAAGCCAGTCAGTAGCTACAGTGGTATTGAACCGTTGCTAAGGCTCTACAGGAGACACTTATCAATAGATGAAGCCATTGATTTAGCTGAGGAGGCCCTGGAGAGACATCCAGAAGCACGATACATCAAAAAATGTGCTGCAGTCTGTTACAGAATGAAGATCTTTACACAGAGTGACAATCCCGATCGCAGCATGATTGACAGAGCGGTCAGTCTCTGTGAGGAGGTGATCACTCTTTATCCTTACTCTTCGCTTAAAATGCAAATAACTCTTGCAGAAATATATTCAAAGTTTAACCAAGTTAAAGCTGACCTGATATTCGAGGAACTGTTGAAAGCTGATCTGGATCCTGAAGGGGCTCAGATGCTCTACAGCTGCTATGCAAAACATGTTAGTCAAAAGGACATCCACAAGTCGGTAGAGTACCACATGAAGGCAGCAGCAATACCAAGGGAGTCCATCTATCACAAGGACAGCATCAGAAACCTGCTGAAGATCAGAGATAGGAGCAGTAACCACCTGTGTGGTGAAATTGAAGATTTTCTGGATAAACTGCCCCAGTGAGACATCACCTCACAGGAACAAGACCAGGTCTAAATCTATACATCAGGGCAGTGTTTATGTCCTTAAAAAAAGTTATTCTTAGACATTAAACTGCCATCTTCTCATCCATCCATCCATCTCCTGCCACTCATTTGGGCTTGGGTTGCAGGGCAGTAGCCAAATCAGGGAAACCAAGACTTCTCTTTCCCAGACTACTTTGTCCAGCTCATCTGGGGGGATCCCAAGGAGTTCCCAGGCTAGCTGAGAGATATAGTCCCTCCAACCTGTCCTGGGTCTTCCTTCAGATCTCCACCCAGTGGGACATACCCGGAAGACCTCACAAGGGAGGTATCTGGGAGACATCCTCACCAATATCCCAACCACCTCATCTGGCTCTTCTCGATGTGAAGGAGCAGTGATTCTCCTCTGATCTCCTTCTGAATGAGTGAACTTCTCCTGTCTCTTAGGGAAAGTCCAAACTCCCTGCAGAGGAAACTGACTTTTCTCGCTTGTATCCATAATCTCGTTATTTCAGTCACTACCCACATAGGTCAGGGTGGGAACGTAGACTGGCTGGTAAATCACATCCAGTCTTCTTCCCCACAACAGAACTGTCTTCTCACAAGTTTAAGATGTTGTCGCCGATGCATTCATCTGAAATTATGCTTTATGGATGTGTCCTTATTGAAAATAAGTAACCTCTCAAAGCTGTAAAGCTGTTTTTCGCCATTTTTAAGTAATTAACTGTTTGGAAGTATGATGGTTGCAAAGCTAAAGTAAAGTATCCTAGAAATTATTTAAAAATGTGTGGAAATGGACATTTGAAGTCCACTTTTAAAGTTGAATTCTAAAACCAATAAATGGAGTGAAACAGATTAGATGTTTAGTTGTTTTTATTATGATTCAAAAGCATCCCGTGTCTGCGCAGACACTCCAAACCACATGGGGGCAGTATTTCACCTATAAGACAGAACAAGGTGGACAATAACCACCCCTCCCCGTCCCTCCTCCCTGGCCCAAAACACCATCTGATATATTCCATTTTATGTCAACATGTGCAGAAATGCTGTTCAGCAATGTCTTTAGCGTTATGACATTAGTGTTAATGTTAGCAACAGTAGTTTACCCTGAACTATGCTGGTTCTACATTTTATTTCACTTTTTGGTTTACTAAAATAAAAGTATGGAAAAAGTTGTAGTGATTTCACCTAACCTGTTGATAAGTACCACCCTTCAAACACAGATGAGCCAATGGCTGCTAAGCATCAGTTCCACAGGGACCAGAGCTTGGACATCTGTAACTTTAGGCTCCACAAAAAACAAACAAACAAACAAAAACAAAAAAACTACTAGGCGATCCAGAATTCTTATTTGTTTCATGAAGTATATGATAGAATAAATTCAAACTGATGTGTCTGAGCTACGTGTAACACTGATTCCAGGTATCCAGAATGCATAGTAAAATTTATTTCATTTCCTTGATCTAAACTAAACAGACTCCGTTTTGCATTAAACTGTTAACTTAATGTTCAGAAGATAAAGAGGGACATCTCAGTTTGTTCTAAGATAGATCAACTGTTTTAACTCTACTGACATTACTTACGCTTTTTTAATTACAATTATTATGTAAAAACACTGGCTTTGTTTAGCCTCCACTAGTGTTAGGAGTTTATCCTAACACTAGATTATGGATTATGGAGCTATCACTCACCAGGCACCAAGTTATAACTTTAAATCTAATGTTAGGTAGTTCGTAGCGGATCTGAAGGTATGTCTAAATAAATTAAACCTATTAAAAGTAAATGACTGGTGACCTGTCCGGGATATACCCCTGCCTCTCGCCTGTGATGGGCTGGGATAGGCTCCAGCAGACCCGCGTGACCCAGAAATGGATTCAACAGGTCTAGAAAATGGATGGAAAAGTAAATGAATTTATTCTCCTCCTATGGTGCATGAACAGTGTTGATCCTGGATGCTGTCATCTGTAACCATCACGACTGTAAGATTAGACTTCTTTAAACACTCACCTCCAATTTCACCTTATTACCAACCACATTTATTTCTAAATTTTCTACATATCCCTTCATGACATATTTAAGTTCCATCTGAGTGCTCTTTGTTGAAAGGTGGTCATTTTGTGTCAAAGAATTTTCAAAGTGTTCACAAGTGGACTAGCAGAGCTGCACAGCCGCCTGCTTGACCTGCCGCTTCAGGCGTCGAGGGCTGAAAGACTTCTAGGGCAGGGGTGTCCAAAGTCGATCCTTGACGGCCGGTGTCCTGCAGGTTTTAGATGTTTCCCTGCGTCTTCACACCATGACACAAATGACTGTGTCATTGAAAGACTTGTACAGACCTGGATGATAAGTTGTTAAAGATCTTTAATTAGAATCAGGTGTGCTGAAGCAGGAAAACATCTAAAACCTGCAGGACAGAGGCCCACGAGGACCAACTTTGGACACCCCTGTTCAAGGGCTTTCCAACCAGCTTGAAATCAGCGCTGGGATTACTGCCGGTGTTAAAGCCAGGTCCAAACAGGTTCTACAAAGAACTGACTTTTCCACTGGCCAGCGAGCACAGGACAGCCAGGACCCACGTCATTTGTTACGTCACCAATGCGTAAACAGGAAATCGGTAAAAGAAGCGTGAAACTAAAATACTGTAATGACCCTGTAAAGGCTCCGGAGACCAGTTGTTGTCGAACTGTTCTTTTATTTTAAGAATCTACCTCAGTCGCATCTAACACATCCCCTGATCATGAACTTGGTCAGCTCTCTCTGCCTCGCCCTCACACACACACACACACACACAGCCACACAGGTTGGCCCACGCCCACTCTGCTCTATCACACACCAGCCCACATCTGACCTACATGACATGTGGTCCAGTGATCGACAGGGAGAGGAGGAGACAGGCCAGCTGTGTACCTGTAACTTCATTCAGTCGTTACAAATCCTTTAACAAAAATCTGTAATGGAAACATCTCTGCTTTTTTAAAAAAAAGCCTAATATGGCAAAACCCTTTTTAGGCTTTTGTGAGGTGGTTTTACATACATGTTGATGTGTAGTGTGGTGCAAAAGTGTAGTGGAAATACTTCTTTCCACATTTGTACGTCTCTAGCAGTGCTGGATGTAACACCGCCAGTCAATCTAAAGTCACCCAGATCTAGTTCCCAGCTGTTTTGGCCTCAATAATACGATGTAGTTGTGCTATAACACTATTTAATCATTATAGATTACTGCATTACATAATGGCTTTGCCTCTGAATAATCATTTTGGATGACCACCCTCTGCCTTCGTCTTTTCTTAACCATTTACAGCAATATCGCAATAATTTGTAAAAGACTAAAGATGTTTTGGTTCATCTTCCTGTCTTGAGATTTTCTTTTTCAGTGTTTTGAAAAAAGGTCTTACAGGATGAGATACGGAGAGTTATGGAGATACAGCGAGAGAACTAGGGAAGTTAGACTCATGAAAGGAAAAACTGTTCAATGCACACATGGACCCCCGCAGCAGTTCTTTTATTTTGCTTTTCTTTTGCGAAAAAGTGTCATGGAAACGCGACTAAAGGACTTACCCTAAAACCCTTGTTTTGAGTACAAATTCACTTCATGCAAGTTTCCGCCATCAACATTGGTAGTTCATTAGATTCACTTGGCATGAATAATTTTTCGTTTAATCTTCCATGTCATTAAAAAAGTCACCTTCAGGCTGTATTATAGCTGAAAATTGTTACGCATTTGTGAGTTTTGTTCTGTCTTCCTCCGAAGATAAAATATCAAATTAGCCTGATATTTATGTAGTAGTGTTATTACTTTCAAATAACAAAATGGTTATATTCACAAGCATTTTGAGAAGTTGGTAATCATGTCTTTGATGGTACAAATTGTTGTGTCTTTAATATATGATCTACTGTATCTGTTTATATTGCTGGGAAATAAGTTTCCTCACAGGATATATATAATACTGTCTAAATGTTCTCGACAAATTCATAGAACTTCTGATTTACTAGATAATAATAGTGAATAAAATAGTTTGCATCTACCAGGGTGAGCTAGAATCACTATGCTAGGCAGCTACCATGGTCCGCCTCAGCCTCCACAGCTTTTTGATGAATTAATTTATTTCTTTTCATCAGCTCAAGTGATCACATTATTGACAACACACAGCTTTGTGTCCCTGTCTGAGTATTAAACTGCACTGTTGCAAAAAATTTAAAATTTAAAAAAAAAAAAAAAAAAAAGTTTGTGGCCACATGGCAGCATCTCTGCCATGCCTTGTATGTGTTGGAAGAGTAAAAAATAAAAATAAAACAAGATTCCCCACTTAGGACTTTGGTTTAATAACCACCAAGTGTCCTCCTAGGGCAGTCCTTTACACAGCAATGTTATCTTGGTGTAAAATGGAAAAAAAAAAAGTAGTTAATCAAAATCTCAAGCCCCTAGCCCCCTAATCTCAAGCTGGAGGACTGCACGCTTCCTTCCAACTCCTGACAGGTTTTTCCTCCAAGTTTCCAGAAGAGGACGCTGATGCAGGCTGTTTGCTAACTACACAGCAGAGGAGGAAGAGCAAGTAACGAGTTCGCGATTAGCTGCCTAGCCGCCTGACCCATAGCTGAAGTTCGAAGACAGCAGGTAAGATCCAAAAGATGAAGTTCATGAGGAGAGTTTTATGTTCGTCGTGACGGCGGCGCTTTTAATAAAATGTAATAGGTTTATCTTGGCTGTCCAGACGTCACCAGAAACAACGATCATGTCATGCCAAATTTCCCTTCTGAATCACTGCAGTAAACAAAAACTGCCTCTGAACGAATCTGAGGTTCTTTAGGACCAATGTTCAAAGCATGTATGGAGCGCCCAGGACCTGGCCTTCCGTACGGCTTATGTTACATGCGCCATTCAAATCTTGAATTTAGGTGATTTAAGTTTAATTTCTTGTAGTTTCTTCTTAGCATGGCTGGCAGGCTAAGCTAAAGGCTAGCCCTTGTGTTTGGTTTTAAGGCTCCTCACATAGAACATCGTTGGTTTTAAAACCACTCTGAACTCATTGAGAGTTCACATGAAAACAGACAACTGTACGGAACCTTTTATAAGCCGCTATCGGGAAAAGACGTTCCAGATTTACAATGATTCGGAGGTAGTGGAACGTTCGAGAGCTAAGGCTAACGTCAGGGTGACAACGCTGAGGATGACGTAAGCACGTCCACACATCCGCCATCTTAAGTGGGGAAAGACAGGTCAGTAAATGAATGAGAGCTAACGGAGGAGGTTAGTCTTTATAAGATTAAAAGCTCGACAGGAGCCCTCCCCCCAATTCAAATAAAAGGAATGAGCAAACTGAAGTACCTCTAGATTTGAAGTTTTTATTCAAACATTTGAAAATTTATAAAATCAAAATGTGAGGGGTTTCTTTTTCAAATTTTCAAGTTAAGATTTAAAATTTTTAAGTCTTTCAATTTCATACTGACATTTTAGGATTTTTCTTGGAAATATTTTAGTCTGTAAAGTCAGAAATGAAGTTTAGCTCTTCCCATTTCCTCATTGATAGTCTTTTTATTTTATCATGCAAATTCAATTTTCTTACAAATTTTACATTTTCACAGAATTTGTTTCTCAAAAGTCACAGATTTACTTTAATGTTTTGTAGTTTTATAAATTTTATTTTTCTTTCTACAAATTAGCAAGGTCAAAATCAGACCCACGCAATTATGTTGTAAATTTTCAACCTTAGGAAGTAAAATTGTGTTTTCTTCTCAGTCATTCAAACTTTGTTGTAGTTTGAGTTTTCCAATTTTTAAAATGAATGACTTTTCCACAGCTTGGTTATTTTAGTCACTGATAGTGAAGCTCACTCAAACAAACTTCACATGAGTTAACTGGGTTGAAGCTAAGCGAGTGTTTAAACTTTAAGTCACAACTCTAGACTGTTTTCCTCTTGATCTTCATAAAGTTTTAATGTTTGTGAAATTGTAAACTTCTAAATGGTCACAAAGTCATGATTTCTCAGTTTCCACTTGAAAGTTTGTGGCTTTTTTTTTTTTTTTTTTTCCCTCACCCAGCCCCTGAAGTGTATTTTTTGACCATGTTAAAAGGTTTAAACGCCACCATTACACTGGAGTTTTATAAAACAAGTTCTCCAGAACACAAAGTCGACCCATGTTCTGAAGCAACTGTCTGGACTTAGGAGGAACCAGCATTTTTATATGAAGCTGACCTGACCTGGTCTGTTGCAGGAGCGTCTACCTCCGTGAACGCAGAGGTCCCAACCTCCATCACCATGACAGACAACAAGCGTCTCGCCTTCTCCATCATTAGGTTCCTCCATGATCAGCTACAGTCAGGGAATCTGTCCTCAGATGCTCAGGAGAGTCTGGAAGGTGAGTCCTCCTACAACGCCCACCAGGAGCTGCTTTCACTCTCTGGTTTTTGTACTTCCTGTTGATAAGATCCTCTTTCTCTTCAGTTTCTATCCAGTGTCTGGAGACGGCGTTTGAAGTCTCCACCGATGACCAGAGTCTCTCCGTTCCCCTGACGTTACCAGAGATCTTTGCCTCGGCTACAGCTCAGGTAGACTTTGTGAACAGTCGATTTGTCTCACTCTGGCAGCATCCTGTGTTTAAGAATATCCAGTCAGGCACACCTGTGGGCCGCAAACGCATGACGGTGTCCTCAGTCTGTTTTAAAGTTACTTTGGGAAAAGGAGGAGAAAGTCTTAACTTCCTGGGATGTGTTTCTATTTATCTTGGAAGTGGGAGTAACGTAACATCAAAGTTTATCTCATTTCAGCAGCGAAGTTGACACGTCAATTTTTCCAGATGTCAGTCTACTGTTAATGATACTAATAACACTACAGGATTTATGACAACGTTTCTTGTTTCTTAAATAAGAAACAAGTATAGAACCAGTAAAAATAGTAGAGTATTTTTGAGAGCGGGCCAGCGCAGGAGAGGATTCTCAACTCAACATTATTTATTTTTAAATATTTATTTCTTATCGTATGAAGAGAAAAAAGGGCAAATCATCCCAAGATGATGGTCAAATAAAAATCATCCACAGCTCATCAGCTTCCCTGATGTCAGAAATTCACTTCTTCTGTTGAAAAGCCCCACTAGTCCACGCCTGACACCAGGAACGTGTGAATTCATTCATCTTTCATCATGTGTACTGTGTGTCTACAATAAGGGGACTGCATTGGTTTTTTTTTCCTACATTAAAAAGCCATCCATCCATCTTATTCGAGGTTGGGTTTCAGGCACAGCAGCCTAAGCAGAAAGGCCCAGATATCCCTCTCTTTGATCACTTCAACCAGCTCATCTTGGGGGATCCCAAGGGATTAGCTGGCCAGCTGGAAAATATAGTCCCTCCAATGTATCCTGGGTCTTCCCTGCCAGCCGGACATGCCTGGAAAACCTCACCAGGCACATATCCTCAGCAGATGCCTGAGCCAACTCATGTGGCTTCTCTTGATATGGAGCAGCAGCAGCTCTGCTCTGCAAAAAGCAGAAACCCACTTCTGAGGTCTCCAAACCAGAACCCCTCCACTCCCTGTGTGCATCTAAAAGTTCTGTCCGTAAAGGTTATGAACTAAAACAACCTTGGCAGAGTCCAACCCCCACTGAAAAAGAGAGTGACTTACTGCCAGATATGTGGATTAAGTTCTTGAGGCCAGATGTACAGGGACCAACAGCCCGTATAAGGGATTCTGGTACCTGCGGCTAACTTAAACAGCCACAAAAAAAGAAGGGGGAAAAAAAGCCCTCATGGATATGTGTGGTGTAATCGGCTGAAAATCTGTAGCATGCTTTGATGTTTTTGATGGTGGATTTTTAAAAATTTTTTTTCCTCCAAGACTTGGTCTCTGAGTTGCTTTGTTTGTTCTGCAGTTTTCAGATCAGTCGCAGGTCAACAACAACTCCAGCGTGAACTCTCCAACGGAGGAGCAGAGAGCCGAGGCGGAGAGGCTGAAGAGCGACGGTGAGTTCCTAATCTCCCCAGTCACAGGGACAGGTGACGCAGGTCCTTCAAGCTGTGATGGAGGATACCAAACACAAAAACATCTCAACACCATTTCCACTTACATAGAACACATTTCAAACACCAAACTCCTCGGCAAGCGCATTGTAAAAAGACAAGAATGTGGTATCTGCTCTATTCTCACTGGACTAAACCGACCTCTGGACCTGCAGTAATTCTAGAATTACATCTGTGTGTAGTTCATTCACACTGGGTAAGTTAAGTCTGTGTTTCACCATAATTTACAGATGTTGATCCAGGAGGTGACATCAAGGCCTTGTGTTTTATTTTAAAACAATTCCCGTTTTTGTAACATTAGCTTGAGTATTGAGTTCAGACCATCTGATCAGACATCAACAGTTAGATTTCAGTGCCTACGCGTCACACTTTGACAAGTGACAAAATTTGGAAATGGCTTATTGGCCCACGTTAAGTTACCATGGTAACTGTAACCTCAGCGGTAAATGTAACCAGTTTTTTGTTTTTGTTGAGGTCTAAAGGTTTTGTGTTGTCAGAGAGACTTTGAGCCTGATGGGAAAATAGAAGTTTCTTTCTGATATGCAGCTACGCGTCATCTCATTGTTCCGGTTCTGCTGGTCTGAGCTTTCTTCTTTTAAACGTCTCCAGGTGAAGCTTAATGTTGGTTAATTTCTGTATGTTTATCAGGCAGAAATATCACATCATTACATGTATGTTTATATAAGCTGTAGTTGTGATATAATATCACACTATGTACCACATATGCCATAATTAAACTGGGAAAAATGAAGAGAGGACAATTTGAAAGATTCCTGCCTGAACATCACTGAATTACTAACATGTGCATTCACATGGGATTAAAATGATCTCATGACCTCAGTGTTCACTCAAAGGGGTAATGTGTGGTGGATTTTTTTCCCTCCAAATCACAGATATGGTGCATTCATACTAGATTAAAATCACAGATATCCTCTGTAATTATCACAAATTACTGCAGGTCCAAAGATTATTTTAATCCTGTATGAATGGGGCATTTCAAAACTATTTTTGCCGTCTCTGAGCATTTATCAAAGAACCTTGTACAAGCTGACACCTAGTAGCCATATAGGAAAATGTACACTCTTCTCTTGGTTTTGATTGGATAATGATGAGTTCGTGAGCTGTCCATGGAGTCTACTGGCTGTGAAGGTTGAACCCAGCTGTCAGTCACACAACTTGCCCAGGGCTTCCTGAGATACAGGAGCAGAAACAAAGAGTGAAGATGATTTAGATTTTTGTCTCAGAGTGAACACTCCCTTTGTTGCAATCTGTGGAGGCTTTTGTTTGTAGAACATAGCAGATGATCAGTAGCTTGGCTTTTCTTTGTCACATCTCCTTGAGGCTGGATTTCTGTTTTTATTTTAGGGGAAATGATCTTTTAAAAATCCAGTGGGCAGGAATGTTGTCCGGCCTGGGTTTAAGATGTTTCCTGTAAGTCCAGTAAGTGACCTGTTGAAGCCACCACCATGGTTGTTCATGGCAGATCTGCCTTTGATCAGGGCTCTTGATGTTTTACATGATTTGTGTTTAGTGGCCTTCTTAAAAACGCTAAGAGTCTGCTAAGGGAAGTGTTGAGAACAGTATTAAGAGTTTTTAAAACAAACATTTGAATGAGGCCACCATTGTATCATGTTTTATAAGTTATAAAATGGATGGCCAAGGCTGTACAGACTGTGTTGGGCTGTGACTTCTGTGAAGGGTTCTGTAGTCCAGGGGTGCCCAATACGCCGATCGTGATCTACTGGTCGATCACAAAGGTGTGGGTAGATTGCATGGCATTAAAAAAGAATTGACGTCAGCCTATCATCTATCCTCACTATGAAATTTGTCACTTGGTTGACATACAGGGCAGCCAGTCTGACGTCTGACTTTTTCTGACACATGGGTCACCACGCATGCGCATACAACCACGCCAAAAACTATCAAGCTACCGAGTTGCCTAGTTAGCCTCAAATTTATTTCTTCTAAACTCAAGAAAGAGTATAAAAATGATTGGGGGAGTTGGACCAAGTAAGAAGCCAAAATGGTGTTTACCGATATGACAGCAAAAAAGAAGCTGTTAACAGTACTGCCCACTAAGGAACACACACAAGGAGAGGACATTTTTCAGTCTTTTAAAAACTTGAGAAAACCCAGCTCCCAGTATACAAATTGGTGTCCCTCACCACGGATGGAGCGCCTGTGATGGTTGGCCACTCAAATGGATTTATTCCCAGGTGCAGGGAGCACGATGCTTTCCCGGACTTCCTCCATTACCACTGCATAATACACCAACAAGCGTTATGTGCAAAAATGCTCAACATGGAAGAGATAATGGATGTGGCAACGAAGATCACCTGTTCCATTCGCACCAGATCTCTTCAGAGACAACTATTTCATGTGCATTTGGAGGAGGCTGATTGCAACCAATCTGAGTTGTTGCTTCACGCTGTGAGATGGCTCGGTTGAGGGTAATTCCTGCAAAGAGATTCGCTAAAGAGAGCTCTATCCGGAGATTCGCTAAACATGCAGAATACAGCCAACTAAATGACGATCAGTGGCTGCTAGACTTAGCATTTTTAACCAATCTGACCAACATGTTGAATGACCTTAACGTAGAGCTGCAAGGAAAAGACAAAAACGTGATCAATATGATCAGCTCAGTTAATTCTTTCAAACGAAAAATGCAGCATATCTCCTCAAAGCTGCAGCGCCAGGATTTGGCAAACTTCAAGAACCTGGCGTCGGAGCTGGAGATGCAAGGGAAGGCCTTTGTGCAACTTGACGGTGCACGCTACACAGACCAGATTGAGAACTATCTGTCAGAGTTTGACTCATGGTTTTACTGGCGCCAGTCCCTACATTCATGTGCTACCCTTTTTTTGGAAAGATGCTGAGGTTGATTCACTGGCATCAAAAATTGCAACACTGTTTCACCTGAACTTTTCTGGAGTGGAGGATGAGATTTTGACACTACAAGCTGACATTCAGCTTAACTCCAGGGCTCATGGACACTTCTGGAACTTAGTCACAGAGGAAAAGTACCCCAAGATGAGGAAATGTGCTCTCTCCTTGACTGCATTATTCGGCTCTACTTATTTATGTGAGTCAACCTTGTCCCACATGAAGATTAAGTCCAAATACCGTTCCACCATGACTGAGGATCATTTGGAAGTGTGCTTGAGGCTGGCTGTCAGCAGCTGCTGTCCAGACTATGCGTCTCTAGCTGATTCCATCCAGTGCAAACCATCAGAGGAAGGTAATGACAAAAAATGTACAGGGTTGTATTGCACAATAAGGGTTCATGCAGTCATGCAAGGTGCATCAACATCCATCCGTCCATCCATTTTCTAGACCCGCTGAATCCATTACTGGGTCACGGGGGTCTGCTGGAGCCAATTTCAGGCGAGAGGCAGGGCTGCACCCTGGACAGGTCACCACTCCATCGCAGGGCCACATACATAGACAAATGAGCACACACACTCACACCTACGGGCAACTTAGAGTTCTCAATCAACCTCACATACATGTTTTTGGACTGTGGGAGGAAACTGGGAGTCGAACCAGGAACCTTCTTGCTGTGAGGCAGCAGTGCTAACCACTAAGCATCAACATATATTGTACAAATAAATACTCAATATATTTATAAATAAATGTATGTTTTGCATTTTTATAGTAGGTAGATCATTTTGACTTGATCATTTTATAAGTAGCTCGCATGCTGAAAAAGTGTGGGCACCTCTGCTGAAGTCCATCATGTTCACCAGTGGACAACTGAAGTAGGTGTCTGTGTTCGGTCTCCTCTGCAGGAAATGATCAGATGAAGGTGGAGAACTTTGCAGCAGCAGTGGAGTTTTACTCGAAGGCCATCACCCTCAACCCTCAGAACGCTGTCTACTACTGCAACAGGTCAGTCAGCTGACTGGAGCTGAACACGAGTCTCCGTGTTCACTGTTCTCAGTAAATGGTTTTAGTTTTAACTCCCAGCAGCTAGGGCTCCCTCCAGACCGACTTGGTGAAAAACTGAATTCTTCTTCTGATTGTGTCCTGCAATTGGATCTTAGTTTTGGGCAACCTCAGGTGATCAGCACATAATGTTTTTCACCATGATGATATTTATTTAACAAAAGGAAAAAAATACCAAGTACCCCGTGCAGCAGCTGCAGGATTTAGAAGTCACAGCCAGGTGCTGCCAGTCATCAGTCACTGATGACCTGGTCATCAGCAGCCCTGCATACCTCTAGAAAAGAAGATGTCAATTTGCTGCTCTGGAACATTCACGTATGTGTTAATAAATTGCCAAGAGGGAACGACATCAGCAGTGGTCTTAGAGAAACAGCTGTTGCTGCACATACATCTGGAAAGACTTACTAAACCCATTTCCAAACTTGGAATATTCAAAAACCCTTTAAAAAAATCCAGTGTTCCACAGTGATAAAGATTATTCCAGAGTAGAAAACATTTAAGACTATTGTCAGTCTTCCTACTCTTGGTTGAGATCATGCAGGAATGGACATACCAGTAAATTTACAACCATGGTCTGACTGTTTAGAGTTCAGAGCAGTGCAACAAAAACCCAGGAGCTCCATGCTATGTCAGAGCCAAGAGGCCTCACTAAGCATGTTAAATGTTCGAGTCCATGATAGTGCAGTTAGAAGAAGATTGAACATGTTTGTCTGTAAGAGTTTCCAGGAGAACATTTCTTCTGTTGAAGAAGCACAACTGAGGTTCTTAAAAACCACATCTTAACAAACCAGAAGACGTCTAGAACAATGTCTTGGGGACAGATGAATCCAAAGTGGAGATGTTTAGTCTTAATGTCCAGAACTATGTTTGGAGAAAACCACAGTGGTGGAGGGATGATGGTCTGGGACCTGGACACCCATCACTTACTGAGTGAACCATGAACTCCTCTGTAGACCAGAGTCTTCTAGAGACAAAGGTGTTGACTTTGTACTTTTATCTTGACTCTGTTTCAGGGCAGCAGCCTACAGCAAACTCGGGAACTACGCTGGAGCCGTACAGGACTGCGAACAGGCCATCAGCATCGACCCAAACTACAGCAAAGCATATGGACGAATGGGGTAAGACTTGGCTCTGCA
Source organism: Zenarchopterus dispar (assembly GCA_028564865.1). Lineage (NCBI taxonomy): Eukaryota > Metazoa > Chordata > Actinopteri > Beloniformes > Zenarchopteridae > Zenarchopterus > Zenarchopterus dispar. The sequence continues at coordinate 12,401,277 of JAOWBL010000019.1, read as the reverse complement.
TGTGAAAGTGTCTTCTGCAAGTACCCTTTCCACACAGTAAAAACCCTCTAGTATACAGCATACGCTGCAGCTTTTTAAACGTTTAACATCTCTAGAAATAGAGAAACTTGATACCAGATGAGTTGTTGGATAAATGACATAACTTGCGTAGAATGATACACAGAGGACAACACGCTGAAGAGAGAAGCTTCAGTTTGCAGATGATGGGGTGTTAGATCTGGCGATGTTTCTTATTTTTCATTGCCGTTTCTGATATTCAGCAACAGAGATTTGACTCATACGGCTGAGGTGGGTTTAGAGCAATGTTTTTAAATGCCTTTGGCCCATCTCACTTCAAATTTGAGGTTGACTTAAAGCACTGAGGGCATTTTAGGTAAAAACTACCTAAACAAACATGCGACAAGCACAGTGGCTAGAAGGAATATCTCGGGGTCAGACATGGCGGATGAGGTAAAAGCTCTGACAGAAGTATGATCAGGTGAAAATGTATCACAATTGCTAATAAACAGTCAAGAATAATGACGTTTACAAACCAACTAGTGGGAAAGTGGTGCTGCAGAGTGAAAGAAAACTCTTGAGTCCTCAGTCGCACCGAGTTTCCTGAGCTATTAAGAATAAAAACAACCAACAGTAAGTCTATGGGAGGACAAGGCAGACCATCTGAGATGAGCGTTCAATGTACAGAGGTGATGAAGCTCAGATCTCCAAGGTGGTCCAGGGTCCAGCCAAGTGCCACCATATCCACCATTCTAGCCTCTGGGTTGTTTCCGTCCAGAAAGTAGGAACATTAGCATTTCCTGTACTCACCGCTAGGGTCTGGATTCAGCAGTAGGTGTTTTTAGATCAGACCCCTTTACTTTCTCTGGATGAAGGACTTGTGTTTAACATGCGCTTGTCAGTATAAATGTAAGCTGTTATTGCCTGTTTGGTGCCTGAAGCTGACTTGAGGGGAGGGAAGAGGAGTCAGGAGGCACTATCGAGTGATCCTGCGTCACGATGGCTCCATTGTCTGTTTGGTTGACCTTGCTGTCTTCACCAACATCAGAAGAGCTGACTGATGAAGTGCTGGGTGTAGGAGTTGGAGCAGGTGGCTGATCAACGCTACCCTGAATGTCAGTTTACAGCATTCTCAGTTCTGAGGATGAGGAGCTCACTGACCTCATCTTGTTATCAGTCAATCCCACCCAGGTCCCGCCATCCCATGCCATTCTGTCTACATAAGAGCAGAGCGCCGTTTAAACGAACCCTCACAGGAGGTTGATTGGCAGGGCTGGACCTGGGTCAGTTGATGTGGAAAGGCCACATGTTAACTTGGGGCAATAAATGGGATATCTGGTAATGTAAAATGGGTTTGTGACTTGATCTCCGTGTTAAATTGTCCAACTTTAGAACAGATATAAACATTTTCACAGGCTGGAACAAAAAACAGTTCTGATCTCCATAGTTAGATTTCACATCCATGACAACTATGGGGAGATTTTTATGAATATCAGATAATATTTTGTAGTTAAAGACCTAACAATGTAATCATACATATTTTAAAGAGAATAAATGGTGTTAATTTTAATAAGAGACCTCTGTGACTGGCTATGGGCTCGTGTGGAAGGATGTGGGACAAAGTTTAGCTATAATCAGACACCTTCGGCTCAGCACAGCAGTTATTTCCAACTTCACCACCAAAACAGCACTTAAATCACAAGCTCCTGTTGCAAACGTTCACTGACATCATCTCAACTCCTCCACTGGATTGGCTGAAGGAACTGCTGGTCATTTCCAGAACATTCAAAATGGAAGTCTGCTGGAACCTGCAGCATATGTAGACATAATCGGACACAGTGTTGGTTAGATGTAGCAGGTTCAGTGACCAGGGGTCCCAGCGGAGCTCCACGTGTCCTTGTTTCATGAATTAGTTCATAGTTTAGAGTTGGCTAAATCAGGCAACCTCAAAATGGTTGACTGGAACACGCCCACTTTGTGTCAAATCACAGACAGTTTCCAAACATGTAGATTCCATCCATTTACAACTTAGTTGGAAAAAGAAGCTTTTTATAAGTATTAAAAACACTACTTTCCAATAGATCTGAAGCACCGTCTCTTGAAGCATCCCTCAGTGGTACAGCTGGATGACTCCAACATGTCAACGTTATTCAACTTCATCACATAGCAGTTACAATTCCTAGAAGATGGCTTGTTGAGGCATTGTCATGGCGACTGCTAATGTCCATCTCTCTTTCAGATTGGCACTGGCCAGCCTCAACAAACACACAGAAGCTGTGACATACTACAAAAAAGCTCTGGAGCTGGACCCCGATAACGACACCTACAAGGCCAACCTGAAGATAGCCGAGGAGAAGATGGAGACGTCCAGCCCGGTGAGAGAGGGACTGAGCAGGTGGGCAGGGCTGCTTCCTGAGCGCTGGTGATTGACTGGATGATGATGTGTGTGTTTTCTCTCAGAGTGCAGGAATGGGAGGAGTGGATCTGGCTGGATTACTAAGTAACCCCGGCTTCATGAACATGGTGAGATTCAAGTCCCTTTGTTGTCATGTGCTTTTGTCTTTAATAAATATGAAAATGGGCAAAAGTAGTACATATTCAAATGTTGAGTAGATTAATAAGCTTTCTCATTTGAATCTGAAGAATCAGATGTGTTTTGTTTACACAAAAAAGATTACAAGAGGGGGTTCTAAGTTTTGTACATGACAGATAATTTTCTGTGTAGTTTTTTATTCGGTCTCTTCCAGCTGTGACACGTCTCTTTGTCTGCAGGCATCAACTCTCATGAACAACCCTCAAGTGCAGCAGCTGTAAGTCCATCCATCAGCTATTCCTTTTTTCTCTCTCTGGTTTTTCTCTGGTTTAATATCCTATCTCCTCCCCTTCTCCCAGGATGTCAGGGATGATGTCCGGAGCATACGGTGGAATGGGAGCCGGGATGGGAGCCGGGATGGGAACCGGGATGGGAGCTGGGATGGGATCCGGGGTGGGAGCCGGGGTGGGAGCCGGGATGGGAGGTGGAGGAGGCGCAACGCCTGCAGCACCAGGAGCTGCAGATCTGTCAGGACTAATCCAGGCGTACGTACTTGAGCATGGTTGATGACGTTAGCTGCTGGGGATGATGCTTTGGCCCTTGATGGATGTTGGTGTTGTTTTTGTTGCAGAGGTCAGCAGTTTGCCCAACAGATGCAGCAGCAGAACCCTGAACTTATCGAACAGCTGAGGAGCCAAATCCGCAACCGAACGCCCAGCGCTGGAAACGAGGAGCAGCCGTGATGCTCACAAAAGTTCGTACACACAATCCAATTGGTTAGAATGTTCTCTTGACCATAGAACTTGACCTCAGTATGTGACAGTGATACTCGTGGTATAAAAACATTATTTATCAAAGAGTTGGATGAAAGGAAACCAGGACTCCAGTATTGATTCCTGAGGAACTCCAGGCATCATATAATGTGACACTTGACTGGGGTCCTCCAGAAGCACCGTGGTGCGGTTTAGATATGACTGTCCTCTAACATAAGTGTCATGTCTGTTCTGGTTGTCAACAGCTGAACTGTGTTATTTTCAAGCCATCAGGTGGAGGTGGCAGTAGGTGGGACACAACAAAGGTGAAAAAAGAATCCAAAAAAACTCCACAAATAAGGGTCCGAGTCGTACATGGACTATGTTAACCTGTGGAGACTGAGTGAACAATGTAGAGGGTTTTATCTGAGACCTGAGGACAGCGTAAAACTGAGCTGTGGGACTTCTGCGCCCACTGGGACTAAGAAGGTGGGGGCAGGTATCATTGAGATTTTATAGATACCGATACTGCTATCACTACTCCTGTTAATACTCATTTCTCAAATTTGAAACCAAAGTCAAAGGTATAACATGAAAACAAAATCATGAAATTAAAACAAATAGCCATTTTATTTTTATGCTTCTCGGATACAGAATAAATTAGGAGAAAAAAGAAAACGAAGACAAAGAATTTTCTCTGGTGATGAACATAAGTGAATGTGGTAAGGGAGAATTCGGGCACCTCTCTTCTGTCACCTTTGAGCCAAAATGTGAACAGTTTTTTTTTGGTTTGTTTTGTTTTTTAAATTTAAGATGGACGATGTCATCATGAGCTGATGAACAAGTCCAGTAACAGTATCCTATAAATCTATTCCAACTAAATACATGTTGCTGAGTGCTGTTGCATTCTGTGTCATATTTCCAGATGTGTTATGATGCTCTTGGTATTATCAGTTTTATGTCCACATATGTTTGGTTTATATTGTATTTAACATCACTCTTGTGAAGTTTGGTAACGTGAGCCCACAATGTTGAACACCCACAACTGACTGTTAACATGTGCACAGATACAAGACACACATGCATGCCAGACATTAGTCATGTTACATTGTCATGCCAAATAAAATTGAAGCAACATTTAAGTCTTGAACAATGTAAAACATACCCTTAACAGCATTGTGTTCTCTATACCACATCAGTATTCAAATACAGACCCAATTAAGTACCTGCACAAAAAATAAGCAGTACATGGTATCAGTTTCTATTTGAGGTTGGTTATTAAAATTGTCGAAAAGCTGGAATCTTTCTGGGGAGTAAATGGAAACAAACTGGAAAATTGGAGGTTATAGAATATAACTTCATCCGCTGAATGTGCCTTGATGCACATAGTGGTAAACTAAAACATAAAGGACCCCAGTATTCATCCCTGAGGAACTCCAAACATATGACAATGACACTTGAAAACTGAGGTTGCAAAATTTTGGAAATTCTATTCAGAATGCTGGAAAATCCCTGTGTTAATTAACTGAAACTTACGACAAAATGTAACTTCTCAGTTTGTGATGATGATGATGCACGTGGTGAAAATCAAGTAAAAAATGGTAAAGTTAAAAAGGAGGTGACCCCATGTTGATCCACCAGGAACTCCAGCATCACATAATTAGAGATGGTACCAATCTGAGATCAATATTGGTACAATACTAATGTAATACACTGATTGATCGGGTATTGGAATGTGGGCAACAGTCGAAAGGAATTCAATTCAAATTTATGCCTTTAGGCTTTAGCTGTTACAGTACTTAATTTATCATGTTGAGATTAAGTATTTTTAACTCATCTAAAGGATTGGACATTATAAACGTAAACTTCTGCTTAAAAAAACAAAACTTCTATTGCAGGTATTTAGCTTGAGTATAGCAAAGAACAGCCACCACCCTTTAATCAGAATCTTTCATTCCTTATCAAGAGGTTTAGACCTGAATCAGATTTTAAAACTGAGACCCCTGAAGTGTTGCGGTCCAGGTTGATGGTGGGCGTGTCTGATTGTTAGGGTTGTCCTTAGCTGACACCTTTGTCATACAACTGAACAACCAATCAAATTCTTGCCTTTACATACACAAGCCTGGTCATGCTTGATTTAACCAGGTAGTTGATTCTCCTTTCAGCAGCGTCTGAGCCTTACTTTCCCCTCTGTTTCAGGTTGGACGGGGTAGGAGGAGGAGGAGGAGGAGGAGGAAGAGGAGGCAGAGTCCCTACGGTTCTTTTCTGAGGTGGATGTACAAAGTGAAGGACCAGAAGGAAGTTTATTTTTGTTTGTTCATCACTGAATAAGAGCTGCATGATGGAGGCCAAGGAGACACACCGCCCCCTTCCTGCAGCTCCGCGTGATTTTAGGAACATTTCAGCATCGATCCGTTCACCAACAAGGTTCTAACAGGAACTTGATGTCGGATGTTCAGCAGCTCCACAAACTCTAGATGTGTTTGTTTCGTCTCAGAACAACACAGCCCAACTTTGAATGTTTATTTCTGGTCCAGCTGTGTGTGTGTGTGTGTGTGTGTGTGTGTGTGTAGGTGGATGTGTGTGTGTGTATGTGTGGGGTAGGGGGGTGAGTGAGTATGTGTGGGTGTGTCTGTGTGTGTGAACAGCAGGAGGCTGTTTTATCACAGTTTAATTAAAAAGAACATCAACACTTTACCTCCTGTCTGATGTTCGTCTTCTCTGCGTTTTACCGTCTGATCTTGTGTTTGTTGCCATTGCCCTTGTGGTTTGGTAGAAGGTTGAATTTGGAGAAAGAACCTGATGAAATCAGTCAAAATTTGTTCCAAAAAAAAGTTAGAAATGGTGCCATTCAGTGGCCTAAAAGAGAAGACCCTTTTTTGTTGCTGGGGTTTTTTTGTTTTTTTTTTTGAGCCTTTGTTTACCGCAAATGATTAATTCATGTGTTTGTAGAGCTATATTGACAATGCAGATGTGTGACGGTTCCATGGATGCTTGGGAACCCTGCAAAGCACTAAGGTCAGCGTCATTATACAGGACCCATGTAGAAATAAAATAACCGGTCTTCATTTGTATTCTTCTAAATAACTACTCTGATATGTACCCATGGATCATCTATGTAGAGAGACCATGTAAGGTCCAGATGGCAGTTGTGTTGTCCAATCAGAGAACTGGACACATGAGCTTGTTCAGAGTGATGGTGATTGATGAGGGGGAAGCTGAACTCAAGCAGGAGGAGGCGTCTCATTTAAGCAGCAGTGACTTATCAGGTTTATTTTTCTTTTACAAAGCATTGTATTCAACAGATTTAAAAAAAAAAAAAAAGTTTTAAAGGTGTTGGACAACTTGTTGATGAATCTGAATCTTGAAATTGTGCAGGTACAATGAATCTCAAGACATTCTGGAGATAAATGTGCTGCCCATTGTCAGAAAACCTGGTCTAAGTTGTTTATGTGTCCTCCAACAGGAAGATGACTCAAAACACACAACTAAAACCAGTCCAGAACCACTAAGAACTAAACATTGGACTGTTCTGAAGTTTCCTTCCATGAGTCCTGATCTAAATCCTGCTGAACATCTGTGGAAAGATCTGGAACATGCAGTCTGGAGAAGAAACCCTTCACACCTGAGACAGCTGGAGACATTTGTTCATGAGGACCTGAATACCTGTCTACAGGTGGACAAGTCTCAGTGAGACATTATTCACTGGATTGAAGCGATTAACTTTAAAGGTCATGAAACTAAATATTAAGAGTCTGTGGTGTTTTTGGTGTCTGCTGCTGTGGCTCTAAACCTCCAGGATCTCAAACTAAACAAGATTCCTGACCCCAGGAGAAACTTGTTACCCCACAAACGTATTTGTAGAGCTATACGGACAATGTTTTGGGTTCTTTGAAGGAAGGATACCACAAACTTGTCTGGATGTTTAAATAAGTCAGCCTCACTGAATCAAACTGCTGACATGTTGTTTTAATCATAATTCCTAGATATTGGTATTTTACCTGCGATGGACTGGCGACCTGTCCAGGGTGTACCCCTGCCTCTCACCTGAAATGGGCTGGGATGGGCTCCAGCAGACCCCCGTGACCCAGTCGATGGATTCTGCGGGTCTAGAAAATGAATGGATGGCTGATATTTTACAGGGATGTATCATTTAAAAAAGACGATCATAAACTGCCAGCTACTACACGTCTTAAATGGGAACATCTGGTCTACTGAATTATCTGGTCTTCCAATATTCAGACCAAACCTACACCGTTTGTACAGACTCCTCCATCTTGCTGTGTCCTGGTGAGGTAATGAAGTGGACCCACTCTCCTTCACCTGATCAGATTTGTTCGGGTCTCCTTTTACTCTCAAATCTTGTTGCATCCCTTTGTTTTCATATATAATCACATTTCCATTACTCAAATGTTTTATTAGACAGGAATGGAATTTCAGTAATAGTGTGGGCAAACAAACTCCTGAGTTTTTTATTTATCAATAATCTCTGGGCAGTTTTGGTAAAAAGCTATGAAAGGAACTGATTCGTTCACTTCTTCAAAGATTCAATATCCTCTGGTTTTACGTTAAAATAATTTACCTGCGTTGAAACACATTTTCAAGATTTAAAAAAAAATTTTTTTTTTTTTTTTAAGGAAAAAAATAATAGAAATTGTTTAAAGTACGGCACGATGACTGGCCGTCAAACTAATCTTGAGCTCCACCAATCAGCGCTTACGCTTTATGTGACGTAAGGCAGAAGCGTTTATATGCACCTGCCGGAGAGCAGTCTGATGTTCGGACAGGTGAGTTGGGTCTTTGTGGCTGGTGTTTGTGTGGTGATAAGTTTCCCCTGAAGCAAGGAATCTTCTTCCATTTGAGATCCTAGAGGTTTAGAGCCGCTGATCCGCAGGACCGGACAGTTTCAGCGTCTCTTAGCCGGAGCTAACGCTGTTAGCCACGAGCTGCACCGGAAATGGATTTATTTTTTATTTTCTAATCTTTGGTTGAATATTATATTGCTTCTAAAATACAGATACAAATTTTCGTTGAATTTGACTTCATTTAATTTAAGCCATATATCATTACATAGACAATTTTATTTAATATTTTTAGCAGATAAAAGTGCGAAAGTATTATTTTGAAAAATTCTGATGGGCTGGCTCGCCTTTAGTTTTACGTATTTTGTTCGTGCAGCGACGTCGTTGGGTGTGATGGCTTAATTGTCGGTGAAACAGCCGATTTCTAGGTTTATCTCGGCCGTTACGGAGTTTTGCGGTCTTAGTTTCCGCTTTAATATGAACATAAAGAATCTGTCACCGGCGAGGAGGTAGAAGGTGCAGCTAGGTGGTAGATGGAGACGACAGACTGCGCACTCAGCAGCAAAGACCTTGTAGAGAAATATTTAATCTTGTATGTAAAGCTTAATTGGACATTTCTTAAATCATTTAAATCGGAATGTTTGTCACCGTGTCTTCACTTGGTCCAACCTCCGTGCTGTGTTTGAGTGTCGTCGGAGAGTTCTGTTTTGTATGATCTGTTTTTCCCAACCTGTAGTCATTGTTGGCATCTAACTCCATATCTTGTAATTTATTTATTTTTAATCAGGAAGTTAACACATATCCCGCTTGAAACTAAACGGTTAAGTGATAATAAAATTGGACAAGAGTTATTTAAAATATGTTGCACAAAAATACTTTGAAACACACAATGACAATAAAGAACACTCAGAAGATTGATTGTTTTGTTTTTCTTAAATAAAACATTTTCACCTCCCTGATCAAATTCACTTTGATCCTGGTGAGGCCTGGTATTGTCGTCTTGAAATGTTGCAGTGTCATCAGCGGTGGCATAAACACAATTATTGATTGAAATATTGATGAAATCCTTCAGTAGATTTAGGCATTCTGCTCACCCATATCATGATATTGTCACCACAGTTTATGGAGCAATTGCAGGGCATCATTTCACTGCCTGCTATATAGGAGGCAGAGTAGTTTATATTGTATCTATCATAGGGAGCAGTCACAACTTTTAGTACAATAAAAAGAGAGAGAAAACTCTCACACAGTAAATGTCATTTCTTCATAGCCGAATGCTTGTTGGAGCAAAAGGCTGTACATTCTCTCTTTCTGCTTTCCAGTGATCTCGTGTAATGTTACGGCGTTGGGAGTAGCGCGTCTGCAGTGTCAGGATGCAGATTCTGGTGGCCAAGCTGCTCAGTCTACTGGGACTATTTGGCCTCATGCTGGCCGGGGTTCTGGTCCCAGTACGCCTCCTGTTGGCCGACTGCGAGAAGGCGAATAGGTACAGACGGGCGCTGTCTTTGTGCAACTCATTTGGAGGAGGCGTGTTCCTCGCCACCTGCTTCAACGCTCTGCTGCCGGCTGTCAGAGAGAAGGTAGAACTTGATCAATCTTTCTTGGGGAGGGTGTTTTGTTTGATGGGATAAGCAAGCCAGACTCGGTGTTCTACAGTAAGAAACAGTCTTTGATGACGAGGCTTCTTACAGAAGTATTTGTCACATTCAAGGTAGTTGTCATTTTAAAGTCAGAGATTCATCCAGATTTAGAAACGATAAAAGTTTTGTTTAAACTAAAATGTTTACAGCTACGGCCATTGACAGCACATCCCTGATTTTTCTCCTAAAGTTGTGATTTAGAGTAATTTTAGGGGATGAGGCTCATAAAAATGAAAAACCATGGAGGTTGGCAGTGCTCAGCTTGCTTCTTCAGGTCCTAGTGGTCATTGGAGGAACTGCACCCACTGCTTGCACTTGATTGTGGAGCTGTGGGTTTTGTTTATTCTGTGGTCGCGTTATTTTTGTAACTTTTCCTTCTTCGCAGGTAGCAGATGTGTTCCAGCAGCTGAAGATCAGCAGTGACTACCCTCTGGCCGAGACGATGATGATGCTCGGCCTCTTCCTCACCATCTTCGTGGAGCAGGCTGTCCTCACCTTCAAGAAGGAGAAACCCTCCTTCATTGACTTGGAGACATTCAACACTGGGGGCTCTGAGGCCGGCAGCGACTCAGAGTTTGACACGCCCTTCATCTCCTCGGCGCGGAGCTCTGCGGGCAGCAGAGGACACCATGGACACCACCACGGGCATTTCAGCCCACCTGAGCTGGCAGGGGCGGGGCCTCTGCGGCTGGCCAGTCTCATCCTGGCGCTGTCGGCGCACTCAGTGTTTGAAGGTCTGGCGCTCGGGCTGCAAGAGGACGGCGCCAAGCTTGGCAGCCTCTTTCTGGGCGTTGCTGTGCACGAGACGTTGGCGGCAGTGGCCCTTGGTGTCAGCATGGCCAAGGCTTCGCTGGGAATGAAGGACGCCGCCAAGCTGGGCATCGCTGTAAGCCTCATGATCCCGCTGGGCGTGGTTGTGGGGATGGGCATAGAGTCGACACAGACGCTTGTGGGGGGCGTGGTTTCAGTGCTGCTGCAGGGACTCGCTGCTGGAACCTTCCTGTTTGTCACCTTCTTCGAGATCCTGTCCCAGGAGCTGGAGGACAAACGGGATCGGCTGCTCAAAGTGCTCTTCCTCATCCTGGGTTACGCGGCACTCGCCGTCCTCATCTTCATTAAGTGGTGACATGACAGGAAGTGAATTCTGCTCTTCCTCAAGCTTGATGAGGACTTCCGAACTACTTTCGAGTCAGTGAAAAGCCATTTTTAAAATGTTTTTATGTGCTGCGTAGATGCTGAACAAACGTTTCTGAAGTGATTTTCATGAATTTAGGTTAAAGTGTAACTAGCGCTCCTGGTGGCGGGGGCAGATGACGCAGAGATCATTTAAATCGTTTTTATAAGATAATACACACATGCAAACCAACAAACAAATGACTGTAAAGTTTTAATCCTGGAGAGAACATTTTAATTCAACAAGAATGTGACCACCTGCAGTTTAAAACTGAAACTCCACAGATTGTAAAAGTGTAAAGATGACGACTCTGAGCCAAAAAAAAAAACTCACTGAGCTAACTGACACACTTTATAGTTTGGCCCCAAGAAATAACCATAAAATGTTCTTATAGTTTGATAAAGAGTTTATAAAGTCTTATCAAAGTACAACCAGAGCTCAAAAACCTTCTTAAGAATCTCTGACTTTGACTTTTTAAACTTGTATAGAATTGATTTTTTTATTTTTATTTTCTAAAGCCATTTCGGAGCACGGCACCGATGGTTGAAACAAATTATCATTTCAGTTCTCAGTGAAATACTTTATTTGTAGACACTTAAGAAAATTTAAACGCAGCTCATTTTAGTTCTCTACAAACATTCGATACTGATGCTGATCCTGTAGATGGAAGCCCCTCGGTGGCTCGGAGGACTCGGCATCCTTAAAACTGGTTCAGCTTCTGGCATGTAGAGAAACGTTCAGAGTTGTTGCTGCCAAAGTTCTTCTGACATTGAAGATGAGCTCCTCCAGCCGCCTGTCATCTGTTAAAACTTTAAGATTTACCTTGTTGCTTCATCTCTTTTTTTTTTTTTTTTGCCATTGTTTCTCAGTTTTACGCCTCTTTATAATTACCCAGAATTCCATGTTTGCATTCCAAATTCTCCATTAATCATCATTAAATTATAATTTATTATATTTCCATATTTATGACTTAAAGATGTATATGTTTATGTGAAAGTTTTTAAATGTCTGTATATTTGTTTTTTTTTGTTTTTTAAATAAAGTTCCACACTGATGCTGACACTTTTGTCAGTACTTCCTGTTGTCAGTACTTCCTGTTGTCTAGGTGACGCTCATGAGAACGTGAGTGGAAGCAGGATTTATCATGGTCCTCCATAAACTCGGAACCTTCGAGGTCAGATTATTTCATAATCTGCTGTAAATATCAGCTGCTTCGTTCATTAGCAAAATTCTGAAAATTTATCGTCTGATCTGAAACAAAGTGGTTTGTTTTTGTTTTTTACATATCAATGCTCATGAAAGTTGGAAGCAGTGGTTGGTCAAGACTTTAACCTTAGAGCCAGATCTGTGAGGTGGAACTGAGTTCCTGTCCACGTTCTTCCGCCTGCGGCTGACTTCACCTGTGTCTAGTCTCCAGGTCTCTGAGGTTGCTTCAGCCGGCAGAGCGTGGGCGGCAGGGGTTACAGTAGGACCCATGCACCGGAGTTGGATTCCCTGTTGACGCTGTTGAGCGCTGACACATCCGAACGGCAGGACCCGGAGGCTCAGGTTTTAATCCCAGACTTCAGGTCAGTCTAACGTGGTTAATCCCAGCCTGATCTACAGATTACAGGTGGAAAACTGTGGCGCCTCTGTTGCTTCCTGTTATGAGGATCTTCTGACTCCAAAGAGAAGCTGGAATGACCTCAGGAGAGACTCTTCAGACGTGCCTGAGCTGAGGCAGTTCTGACCCAGAATCCCTCCTGAACATTCAGTTCAGGTTGAATACTCATAGAACTGAGGATTTTATATATATATATAAATAAAGTAACCAGAGCATATTTTAGGCTGTAAATGCAGCACTGTTGCACCCATCTCAAGTTGTTGCTGTGGCACTTGTCAGTTGGAAGCGTGCACTTGCAGTAGTGATGTTCATGTGCCTTGAAAAAATATCAAATGAAAGACAGAAGGAGAAAGTTCCACAAGTGTACTTTCCGTTTACTGTATTTGCCCCTGTCCCTGGTAGGACCAGCTGATGTTCACGTCATCTCCCGGTGCGTTCCCCTGGCTTGATTAGCTGCCAGAGACGGCAGAAGCTGTGACAGAGATGCGCTCTGGGATGACCCCTCCAAGTTTCGGACGCTGCTTGATGTCCGGCGCAGCCTGTTTTCAGTCTTGAGACAGTTTTGTTCATCTTTGCTCCTGCCCCACTCCAAGACGTACAACCACAGCTTTTTCCAACAATTGTGCATCTTTCATCGGAGATGGTTGAAGACTTGCAGCATGAATCCCTCAGTAGAGAACTAGTTTTGCCAGGTTCCTTGGAGGCTTCGCTCCAGAAGTTTGTGTGTTGGTGCTGGATCACCACATTGCCATGGTGACTTGTTATCCACGTGAAACAGATCGAATCACTTTCTCTTTTTTTTATCCACCTGGCGTATTTGTCAAATGCTCTCTGATTCCCAGTCATCCAGATCCATGGGGGCTCCTCAGATGTGTCCTTGTACAAACACCCACAGCTCAGCAACTCTTCCACATGGGGGCGCTACAGCACACTGAAGAAGTCTGATACAAACACAAATGATGCAATACAACTAGTTTTATATGACTAAATGTAGCAAAAGTCCATCTAAGCGTTCCTGGAGTTCTAGAGTGTTTAGGTTTCATGAAAACATGAGGAAGGCTTTAGGAGGCACTTTTCAGACACAATCATGAACTCCTGTGTGTTTCCTTTACTTTGACATCCGTTGTATTCAAATATGCCTTATAAATGGTGATATTTTTAAATAAGATATGTCACTTTAGAGCAGGAATATCAAAATTAAAAAAAGGTCTCATTGGGAAGGAATAAAAGATGTTTTACAGTATCTATTTTTATTTATTTCCAAAAGTGATTAAATCTGGTCTCAGAAGAAGCTTTTTTTTTAAGTGCTTTATTATGTAATACAAAACGGTCATTGTGACTTTGCCCATCATGAAGTACCTGACATGAAGATGAAATGACGACACATCGAAAGGAGACAGCCAGCAAACACGGCAGCTACACGAGGAGACACATAAACATCTCTAACCATCAGAGTCCTCGGAGGAAATACAGACAGTCAGAGTGCTTTCTGGGTAGCTTGCTTTTGTAAAACTCCAACTCAGAGTTTACATTCCAGTTTAGATGAATTCAGACATATATATAGGATAAATGGTTAAGTTGGTTTGACTGCATCAGACAGACACATCTGCCTCCAAAACATGATTAGACGGGCTTCAGCAGTATTGTTGGTGCTTTCATCAACAACTAATAGAAGCACATCAGTTGTCCTTCATTAATGCTACCCTATCAATAGTTACGCCTACGTTCACACTTCTGCTGTAATCTCACACAGAACTGTTCTTTAACAGCAGATTTATCCAAGTTTTTGGTCGTTGCTGAGAAAAAGCCTTGTCTCAGTTTTCGAGCAGGCATCTAAGCAGGCCTGGTTAGGGCGAGCTTAATCAGCCTTCTCCGATTGCATTCCTTTCTCACTGACGTTCAGTAAGTCTGGCGGAACAAAACACCAAAGCTGATAAAGAGGAAACAAATGTTTTTATTCTTCTTTGCTTGCGTTATGACACATGAGACTGTGAAACTCAGAGTTCCAGTCAGATAGGATATAAAAGGAGGGCGTCTTACTGCAAACTAAAGCGACTGACTGGATATCTGACCTGGAGACAAGACGGAAGATGGAAGCAGGTGATTGACCTTGTTTTACTTTTCATTACCTCTACAAACACAGTTCATGCTTCTTATATGAGGTGTTGTAAAGCTTGTAAAGTTTTAGATCAGCAGATGTAAACTAGAAGCCTTGATGAGTTTCCATATTCATCCACTTCCTCAATAGTTGGGTAGTTTTAACTCAGTAAACTTATATGAGGTGTTGTAAAGCTTGTAAAGTTTTAGATCAGCAGATGTAAACTAGAAGCTTCACAGAGAGAAGTTTTCACTGGAATCTGACTTCTGATTGAACCTGAGACCGAGTTCAGAGTTGACCTGCAGCAAGTTAAGCGTTGGTTTTTTGTTTTGTTTGTTTTTTCTCCTTGGGTGCCAGCTCCGTCAGTTTTTGTCTCAGAGTGGTCATCTTTATATAGTTTTGAACAGAGAAGTTTAAGCGCAGTTTAAAACTAACCTAAAACCAGTAAGCTAGTAATTATAGCGTGTTTTAACAGGCGAATTCCAGCTGTATTCATTCTTTTGTTATAATTGGACCTATTGTAGTAGCACTTATATATTTTTGCCTCATACTGAAAGTTTGTTTTCTGGGGTGGTTTTTATTGTGCAAGGAAACTTGCCCAGTAGTTAGAGAGATGATGAGGGATCAGCATAGATGCAGCTTTACAACAGTTTCCTGTGTTCAAATGTGTTAAAAGCTTCTGTTTGGGACCGAAACGGCAGAGTAAAAAAGTCCTTTCATTTCCTGGTATTTGACACCTGCTGAGTTGACTTTAGCTTGCAGAGGTACTACCTATCAGTCGATGGAACAAATCAACCCAGCTGGCTTTTGTTTTCTGCTGACTTGGACTATAAATGGTGTTCTTTTTGCTTGCTTGGTTTTTAATCAGTGATGCAGAACAGGAAATGAAAGGAGAACCTGCTCACTGAAAAATATTGCAAAACGAGTTTAGGGTGAGGTTTCAGTAAGTTGGCTTTTCAGGGTTAGAAATGTGTAATACTGTAAAGCAGCAGAATTCTTGAAGAAATAACCGTATAAAGTTTTTTTTAAATCAGATATTGAGATTTGTGAGTTGTCTGTTGGTTCCACAGAGCTGTGATGGAGGATTATCCACATCCACAGTCGCTCCCCCACAGTTCAGCAACTGCCCCACATGTAACATCCAGTCCAAGACACCGATAGAAACAAACAATCGACTCAATCGATGGACTTTTGAGACTTCTGTTAATTAAAATATTTTCATAGTTAACAACAGATTAATCAGGTTTTTTTTTTAATTTTCTGTTATCTCAAAAACATTTTCAAACTGCAGTAATACAAGAGCAGACAATTATCCTTGCATTAAACTAAATTAAAATGTTGAATTGTTATGTCACCAACATGTCCTAAAAGTCTAGAGTGAAATCTTTGATCCAACAAGCAACAACTGACATTAATCTAAAGAATTCTGACACAACATAATGTCCAATGAAATGTCCTCCGTTTTGAAGCAGTTTTACATAAACAGTTTTACAGCCTTGTTAAAATGGCTTTGCTTTGTTTGTTTACATGTACGTAAATGGCAACTCTGAGGGAGATAAAGTTTTTTTTTTTAATTTAAAGCATTTATTTTTTTCTAAGGAGAGCTGTGTACTTGTGATTGACAGTTGGCTCAGCCAATGGCTAGCCATCATTACTTCCTCATTAGTCATTGTCATAATACAAAGCAAAGGATGTAACCAGAAGTTTACAGTAACCCGGCATCTGATTTCCCCACGAAATGGAATACTCTGCTGTCAACAGCACAACAAGATCTATTATCTGTAAAATAAAGATGATTCTGCTCTGCTGGGCCTTCAGTCACAGCTCCGATGTTAACGGGATTACATCTGGCCATTTGAGACCATGGTCCAAAATACACCTGTCACTCAAAAACAAAATAATAATAATAAAAAAATAATGCATACATTTCGGGTTTAATATATTTTTACATGATTAAGTACAAAAATAAATAAATAATAAATAAATAATCACCTCAGTTCTCAGTGGCTACAGAAACTATTTGGAATGTCTCAGGACTGGGAAGTGCAGCTATGGAGAGTGACATCGGGAATGAATAAGTCATTTATTTGGATTAATTATTAATTCATTTCCCTTCAGGTATTACTAGAGAAGTTTTGAATGGAATTGAATTGAATTTTTGAACTGAATAAATTAAATGATTTGTAGATCAATCGCTTCTGTTCTGTTTTCCTGATGACTCAGCTCCCCAACGCTCGGACGTCTATGACTCCCTGTGGGTCAAGAACCAGGACGTTGCTGAGCAGACCCTGAAGGCCTCGTTTCTACAGCACATGCAGTCTGGAGACCTGCAGGCAGACTACTATGTCACCTTCATGATCCAGGACATCAACTACCTGGTGAAGGTCACAGACATGTTGAAGGCAATGAGTGAGAGAGAGGACATGCCAGAAGACATCCATGAGTTCATGCAGGACAGATACAAGAGCTACAAGGAATACGCCGATGAAACGCTGAAGCAGTTCAACCTAAGTGTAAGAAATCATCATGTCAGTTATATTCTGCCAATATAGCGCTTCTGGACAGCTAAACTGATGCCAGTGCTGAAGTGGCAATTTGTACATTTCTTCTACTGACCACTAAGAGCTGTCTCTAAAAGTGAGTCATCCATGTTAAAATGTATAGCTTTATTGACGAAAAACATATTGGCTCAAAAACAGTTTATGCCTGTCCACAAGACCACTTCTGAGTCCACCAGGAAGTGTCCAGGTATGAAGGTGGATCGCTGCTCTGACCCGTAAACAGCTTGAGCTGCAGCCTCAGAAAGCCCGTGGTTCCCGCTCTGTGATTTCTAGCATCCTTCTGCAGTTATGTTGCCTTGTCCCAGGCCCATGAAGACTGCACTCCCTGCACATTCAAGCCTTGTGAGGCATCAAGTACCCCTGACTCAAACAAGGCTAAAATCTAAACTTCTAGAAATCTAAAACTCAGGCTTTACTCACAAAGAAGACTGAAACACTGAACCCCTAGAGCAGGGGTGTCCAAATCCAGTCCTCTCCTGCATGTCTTAGATCTTTCCCTGTTTCAACACACCCTGATACAAATGACTGTGTCATTAACAGACTTGTACAGATGTTAATCACAAGCTGACGATTAATTTGAATGAGGTGTGTTGAAACAGGAAACATGTAAAACATGCAGGGTGGTGGACCTCGAGGATGGGAATTGGACACACCTGCTTTCGAAGGTCTGTTAGTATAATCAACAACTCATTCATGTGTCAATCACTATGGAGACCAAAAGCCATTTTTGTTGTTCAAAAGAGGATTTTATCATTTTGTTTTTTAACATAGGGGTCAATGGAGGTCGAGTCCTTTTCGATCCAGCCTCTAGTGGTCATTAAAGGAACTGCACCGTTTCCAATCGGCCATAAAAAGCAAAACTGAAGGCTGGTCCTTGCTGTTAAAACAAAGGTTCAAACAGAACTGAAAATGACAGATTCATGTTCATCTTGCATTTTATGTTTCCTTCCAGTCTTTCCACTTCTCAGGTAATGAAAAAGTAATAAACTCCTTTCTGTCAAAGACTTAAGAGGAAGATTCTGACAGGTTTAATAGTGAATTATTCTGAAACGACTCTGTTGTGATCCACCTCTGTAGGGTGTGTCAGACGTCAATCCGATCCCAGTTATGGAGAAGTACCTCAGCGACTACAAAGCCATCATGGAGACAAAGGAGCCCATTTTCTTTGCCGTTTCCCTTCTTCCCTGCGCCAGGCTCTGGCTCTGGATCGCCAATGAACTTAAGGAAAGCAAGCACAACGCCTACTTCACCTGGAGGGAAAACAACATGCAAGGCCACCCAGAAAAACATTACAGGAAGCTCCTCGACGACCACTTGAAGACTCCGGATCAGGTGGAGCTGGCCAGCAAAATCTTCCGCCAGCAGATGCAGAATGAGCACGAGTTCTTTGCAGCCTCATTCCAGGACAAGAGGAAATAAAACAGTTTACGTCGATCTCCTTTACTGTTATTTTAAAAAAGGAGCTTTTAACATTTTCTTACATAGGACTCCATGATCATGAAATTTTAATTTGAAACAAATAAACCTCTCTGTTTTAAGCCTGTGTTAGTGACTAAAGTTGTAACATCAACTAATTTACTACATGGAGCTTCTTTGACTCGTTCTGTGATTTATTGTTGAATAAAGTGATGATTTATCCACAACTGTACTGTCAAGGACTGTTTTAGTTAAAACAATGTGAAGCCACAGGTTTATACATATTTAGGGGGATGGTCTTTGGATTGACAGTCTAAGTCCTGACTAACATCAGATCTCAACTAGTCGTCGTTTCAGCTCTGGCAGCCCTGGTTTCAGATTTGGTTTCCGCTGTGACTACTGAAATGACGATGTATGGACAGGTTTGGTCAAAAGGAGCGTGAGGTAACATAACTAGTATCATAAATTTGCATCCTCTAAGCCAGCAGAGCTAAAATAGCTAAACTGTGATAACTCAGCATGTCGAGAGGCACAAAACCGGTTTCAAAATTACTCTTCAGAGTATGTGTAAGTGTGTGTGTGTGTGTGTGTGTGTGTGTGTGTGTGTGTGTGTGTGTGTGTGTGTGTGTGTGTGTGTGTGTGTGTGTGTAATACTGTGACGAACTTTGTTTGCATCGCTAACCATCGTCCTCCGTGTGTCACTTGTGTCCGTATGGTTGCTAAGCAACATATCCAGCCAGGGATGAGGAAACTCCTGATAACAACAAACATGTTGAGAAGATTATTGTTTATTTGTGCTAATTCAGAGTCTGGGGAAACAAATGAGTATAAATATAGAGTTGTTTTCTTTCATTTGACCCATTTCTCAGAAACTGAGGAGAAACATAATAACACTTTCTGATGTCCACCAATTTTCTTCCATGTTGCTTCCTCATGTTTAGTTTAATGACTGGCTCAATATGGCTAATCAATGACCTGTTTAGTGATCATTAAACCGAAGCCTCATGAAGCAGTGAACCACTTTGAAACAATTACCTCAACAATGAGGCAAAGCACTTCAGAGTAAACTCTGCCTGGCAGAGTGTCACGTTTCCCTGACAACCTGAAGGGAACGTAGTGACACAACTATGCCTTTTCACCCAGTTGTACAGACAGCTGTTTAGTTTGTAAATAAAGTGTGAATGTGGCTGGAAACTGTTACTTGCTTCAATCACGTTTGTGTATGCAACAATGCACCAACCAGCTTTTTAAACCCTAGCTGGGTCCAATCAGAGCTCTGCCCGTTTGTCTTTGTGTGAACTAACCAAGGCCGGGTGGTTTCAGACCTTCAGAACCATGTGGGTGATGTCACAGACAGTTAGCCAAGTTTTTAAAAAATCTATTGGCACCATGACTGTTGCAGAACAATTTATCTGGTGTCTAAAGTCTTTTCTTTCCCGATTTCTTCAAATGCACCGACTTGAAGTTTTCAAAAGGTTTGAAATGTGCATCATTAGCTAACATAAACATGTAAACAAACAAGCAAATAAGTCCAACTCAGAGGTGTCTGCTGTGAAACACTTGAGAGGAGGCGTGAGACGGAAACAACTACAGGACCAGATGCCACAACAAAGGCGAATGAGGCTCTCTTCCACCTCTTTAAGCCTCTTAGTCGTGTAAGTCAGGCGGCTGCCTGCAGTCGTCCTGCAGCTGCCCCAGCTCTGATCAGTGACCGCTTAATCCCTCCGTGGAAGAGGTTAGTTAGCTCGTCGGTGGCGTTTACAGGTTTCTCGTTTTTCCAGGACGACCCCGAAACCTCTGAGGGCATGGAGGAGCTTCTGTTACCCAGTGAAGAGGAGGTGCTCTCTGATCAAGGGTCATTCACCCCGGGAGACCAGAGGAGGACGGTGCTGGACCGAGTCAAGTCTTTCTTTGTGGACATGCCAAAGAGAGACCTGATGAGGAACGTGAGGGAGTTTTGTAGGAGAAATGGGTTGTTGACGCTGTCTGTCATTGCCGTCATCACCGGCTGCACACTTGGTTTCATGCTGAGAGGAACTCAGCTGTCCACACAGGTACAAAACCCCAGCTCCTTTTCCTCTTTCACGTCCACTGTCAGGACTCTGTGGCCCTTTGGGCTGACTGTGTCGCTCTCTAGATCTGAAGTCAGGTTTTGCAGGTTTCCTCACTTTGTTTACCTGGCAGGTCTTAACCCTCCCTAAAGATACCTATGTTTGAGATTCCTGCTTTAAAAAAATGAAAGGAATACCCATCAAATGTAGTGGTATTCCTGAAGCCATGATGCCACGTTGAAACAATTCGAAATTTAATTTAAAGCAACCATAAGGTGTATTTTAATTATTTTTGGCGTCAAAATAAAGGTAACACTTGTTACTGAGTAACTGGAGACAGACCCCAGCAGAAATATGACTTTATCTCCCACTTTTAGAGCTCATAACTGTTTGGATCCATGTAGTGAAAATGTAAACACTCTAAAAAAATCATTTCTAGAAAATCTCACCCTTTACCAAGACTTGGACTCAGACTGATGTTCCTGTTGAGGAGCAGAGAGTTTCAAAGAGAAATGTTTTAACAAATTCATCAACTGGTTGCATGGGTAATTAAGGGTTTTATGGTACCAAACTATAAAGTTACTTTGTGTCATTTTTTCCCCCCGAACAGATCAGTTTGGGGCTTGTTTGTTTCAGTGACCTCTTCTGTATGTTGTAGGGTCCCACATGAAACAGCTGCTGAGCTGCAGGCATGTACAAGGACATACGTCAGAGATGTTAGAGATGTTAGAGATGTTAGAGATGTGGGCAATGGACACCTCTATGAAATACAATCACTAAATCCATGTCACTACAGGAATTATCCAATCAGAACATCCTACAAATGTTTGTTCTGGATTGTTCTAGATGACACTCAACAGTCCTCTATTAAACCTGCTGGACAGCAGTGCAGCACCGGCACTTCACAGCAACAAGGTTTGGGTGGATCTCGGTTCAGTTGGGTCTCTCTGTGTGGAGTTTGCATGTTCTCCCTGTGTGAGTGTGGATTTTTTTCTGGGTACTCTGGTTTCCTCCCACCCCCAAAACATGTTGTCTAGTCTTATGGGTAATACGGAAGCCCACCTAGACTTAATTTACATGAATTATTATGTAATTTGATATACAGGAGTACTTATGAGAATAATTCAATTGAATAAATAAAGCAGTTTCATATGTGTGTATGTACATATGTGTGTATGTATGTGTGTCGTTTCCCCCAGAAACTCATGACGCATGTGGGTTTGTTTAGGTGGTTTTTACCCACAGCCCTCTTCATAGTAATCTGCTTCCTACACTTGGTCCACTTGAGACTTACAAGTTAGGTGTGTGTGGCATTGAGAGGAGGATGTTTAGATTGCAAAAATGTCTTCCTTGGATTAGAAAACCACTATAAAAGCACATTGTTGTTTTATTGCAGCCAAAGTCAAAAATGACTGATTTGCCTCAGAGACATGAATAGAGTGTAGTTTTCCACTGGAACATTTATCTATGATGGTAAAACATCAAGAGTTGGACTGAATTAAGAGTTGGGCTGTAATATGTTAAGTTTTGTTGTTGTTTTTGCTGCTGCTGTTGTTCTTTACCTGCTAGCTCAGTGAGTTTTTATCTCAAAGTGATCATCTTCATACCTCTACAATCTGTGGAGTCTTAGCTTAACATTGTCTTCTCACACAACTGTCTTCTAGACTCGATTTGATTTCCAACAATCACCTAGTCCGAGTTTACTTTCACACTGAACTTTGTCGAACAAATCAAACCTCTGGAATAACATATTGTCCTCCTCCACGGGGGAGGCAGTGCACAAAAAGTTACTGAAGGAGATGACAAGACAACGAAGAAGAAACCTTGTTCATCTTTTGGTTAATGATACTTTCCTGCTAGTTAGTTAACAAACTTCATTGCTCTTGTATTTACCACCAGTTGTGATGTATTTTCATCTGGCCATACTTCTGTCAGATCTTTTACCTTCTTCTCACTCCATGTCTGACCGCAAGTCGTTTCCCCCAGAAACTCATGACACACGCGGGTTTGTTTAGGTGGTTTTTACCCACAACCCTCTGCATAGCAATCTGCTTCCTACACTTAGTCCACTTGAGACTTACAGTTTAGGTGGACCAGAATTTGCTTCTTTAACCCACATTAGAATGCAATTCACACACCTACCTAAACAAACCAGACTTTCTGATCAAATGAATTCAGGTCCATTTAAACCGAACCAAACAGGTCTGGTTCTAATGCATCCTTAAACCCTTAACAGGCTGGTGTTTGGTGGTTTAGGCCAACTGGTTGTGAATAATGTTTGTTTTTAAACTCTTTTTATTAATCAGAAGAGGACACAATCTTGGCTGACGTCTAAATGGCTAAAGGCAAAGGACCTACCAAGCACCAGCATTCCAACATTCAAGTCGAAGCCAACACAGAACTAAGAACAGTTCCAGTTCCTCTATTGACCACTAGGGTCTGGATCCAACCTCCAGTTCCTCTACTGACCACTAGGGTCTGGATCCAAACCTCCAGTTCCTCTACTGACCACTAGGGTCTCGATCCAAACCTCCAGTTCCTCTACTGACCACTAGGGT
>JAOWBL010000019.1:12161806-12178173 GCA_028564865.1 Zenarchopterus dispar | reverse complement strand
GGGGTGGGGGGGCACCAGGGGAGGTGATCATGAAATTACAGCAGCTTAACACTACCCCTCATAACATCCATCGGGTCCATAGCTTTTGATGTTTATGGACCACAGCCCGTGGAGATGGGGTCTGCTACATCTGAAACTACCAACACTGGAGTCCCTCAGGGCTATGTTCTCGGTCCCTTCCTCTACAAATGACTGGATCAGCCCCTCACTACAAACGTACATGTTATCCCCCCCCATATTCTGTTACTATTGTACAGGAGAATAACCTGGCCCATTTCGTTGTATTGTTCCTCCAGTTTTTAGACAATCTTTTCAGTCTCCAACAAAAACAAACTAAACAAGACAACACAACAATATCTCAGATCTCAGTGACAGAGCAACAGTCCACCTTGAGAAAACTCAGAGCATCCCCTCAACATCTGTTTCAATCTCTTGCCCTCTGGCTGCAGGTGTAGGACACTGAAGCACCAAAGCGCAGGTTTTAATCGAAGCTCTGAACCATCTGACATCTTCATACTCCTCCAGCTAGCTCACTGATCAATGGTTCTGCTTATCACTTCATTCTGCTGAGTCAGCTCCATGGTGGCAGGGCTCCAGGTCTGGGTCTGGATGCTGGGGAGGGGTGGGGGTAGATTTATTCGAGGCCGGCCTTCAGCACCAGTTCTGTTCGTAACTTTTCTGGGTTTGGAGAACTTTGGTGGAGTCTGACAGACAGATTCATGCAGCATCTGAGGTAGACTTGTAGAAGTCTGTTGTGGCGAGGAGGGAGCTGACCCAAAACACAAGCCTCTCAGTTTACCAGTTTGTCTTTGTTCCTACCCACATCCATGATCAAGAACTCCTCTTGATAACATCTCCTCTGAGTTTCCTCTGCAGGGCGACCGGACTGTTCCTCAGAGATGGAGACAGATGTTCACAGTAGCTGCTCTTCCACACTGACAGAAGCCAGCTGAGGTGGTTTGGGCGTCTGGTGAGGACCCCCTCTGGAAACCTCCCTCTGGAGGTCCTTTGGGGATGTACAACTGGTAGGAGGCCGCGAGGCAGACCCAGGACACGGAGAAGTTCGACCTCTTGGCTGGCCTGGGAACACTTTGTCTTCCCCTGGAAGATCTGGAGGAGGTGGACTGTCTGCTGACGGTGCTGACCCCGCGACCTGAATCTGGGCAAACGAAAGTCAAGAAATGGATGGATGGAAGAATACTTTCTTCCTCCCACACAGAATGGTTGTGGGTTTTGTTTATTCAGAAACTAAGTAAGCGTTGTGGAACAACTCATATTGTGGTTTGCAACCAATTACAAAGTTGAGCAAAAAAAAAAAAGAAAAAGAAAAAAAACTTCAGGGTTCTCCATGAATACTTTATTATACGCAGCTGTCAGTCACAGCTGTCTGTCATGAACTTTAGCCCAGTCTTCTGAGAATTATTGAGCCATTTTATGTTTGAGCAAACCACAATTATGTATCTGTACGCTCCTCACCAAGAAGAACCCAGTCTCTCTACCATCAAGTGACACGCTGGAGTTTGGGAGGAACTTGCACATTATGCAACTGCTGTATTGTTGTATTTTAAATAGTGTGTTATTTCTTAGCTTTTACCTGTAAGTTAAAACAATAAAAGTAAAGAAACTGCTTTGTTACATATCAGTAATTAGATGAAAGTAAATAAGCAAAGAAAAAGGAAGGAACATAGTTATTTCTTGGGAGAAAGCTGAAGCTTTTAATCCCCCGTTTCCCTTTATAACTAATTGATTACTACCGTACCATCTGAACGTTGCTTTGAAGGGTCCTCAGAAGGAGATGTTTTGTCTCCACTGCTGGTCTGCACAGGCCCGAACCTTCAACCAGACCACCACAAAGCCTGGCGATGGATGTCGCTTCAGAAGTGGAGCGACTTGGTTGCTTAGCAACACATCCACCAGGGGAAAGTGAGGAGTCAGTCACTGAGGTGCAGATGACCTGGGAGTTAATGAGTGACTCACTATGCTCATTACTGCCCCCCCACCACTCCCAGCGGTATTGCTCCACCTTGTCAGTCATATTAAGCATCGAGGCTACGTACCAAAAGTTGGACAAAGTCAACACAGGAGGTGGACAGAAGGATCCATCCGTCTCCGTATCCATCTCAAACGGAGGACATAAATGGGCCTTCAGAATATTTAGAATTTCGAAAAGAAAAAACTAAATAAAATCAGTGTTTGGTGTGCCAGCGTTTTCCTTCAAAACAGCGTCCATAGTGGATAAAAACAAGTAGAAACATGGTGAGGACTGAGGACCACCATCAGTCGCTCCGTAGACCCATAATGCCGAGCAGGTGTCATGGAGACACCTCCTCCGGGAGGCTCCAGACACTGATATTAACTACACTCCTGGTCTTTATTGTTGCTCCACTCCACACACTCCCAGAAATCAGGTGACGTGATGCCCACTCAAAGCCTGTCCGGACTCCCCCACCACCTCGGGAGGACAGGCATGTGACGGTGCACGAGCTTCACCAGATTAACTCAAGAGGAGACGTGTTGTTGTGGAGAGCTTGCGAGGAGGACAGATTATAAAGTTGTGGTGAGATTACGTCGTCATTCTCTCTTTTTTCTCTGCTGACAGATGAGGACAGGTTATTGACTTTAGCGGCTTTCTGCTGCCACTCCCCCGCCGCCACTCCACAACGCCGCCTCACTGATCTCCTCCTGTAAGTGATAAGCTCGGGGGGGACCATTAATTTCTCCCCCCCCTCACATACCAGCACTCTCTGTTCACCTAAACAGAGCTCAACATGCCCTTTACAGAGTCACTGATGTGAGGAGCGTAGTTACGTGTCTCTGTTGCCACGGGAACCAAACACACATAAAGAAGTGCAGGCAAGTTTGTTAGTGCTTCGGAAATGTCTGGATTTCTGCGAGGCGGGGGGTAGGTGTGGTGGTGGGGGCAAATCATGATGTGAAAAGCAAGGTCTACCTCCTCTGAAATGTTCCTCCTGTAAGGGGAAACATCTAAGACCAGTTCAAGGCCTTGAATCATGTGATTCCATCGTCTCGGTCCAGCTTTGCTTCGGCGTACTTTCACAACTGGAGGTCTGCACCAGAGTTTACCAGATGATTTGGGTTGAGGTTCCTTCTTTCTGGAGATCTTCATCTGGCTGTGAAAACACTGTGTTCACACCGAGTAAACAAACCACACCAAGCAGGTTTTAAAGTGGCCAAATGCTCAGACAAAAGATGGCTGCCGTGAAAGAATCCTGGAAACATCTGTCCAAACTAGCCTCCTCACGTCGTACACTGTGGATGATGCCACGACCAACTTCACTCCGGTCTCGCGACCAAACGCTGTGGTATAATCTTCTGACCATGATTAAGATCCTGCGACCTCCATCTGCTGACTCAGCAGTTAAAATACAACTTGTTTTTAAGCATTAATGTAACCCAGCACGATTTGTTAGAAAAAAAGTGAAGCATAGAAAAAAACTTTATGAGACTCTTGAGAAAGAATTAGATTTGGTGGAGCTGAGCTTCCAAAAGTCAACACTATGAAGACGTTACAAGTTGTTGTGCATAACATTTATATTTTAGACTGTAAAAATAATGGGTGGAGCTTCAAGTCACGTGACCCACTGGTTTCTGAAAAGCAGCTTTGAAACAAGCACTAAGCTAAAATGTTCCTGATGGAGGCTCATGTGGAGCGAAGATTTGTTGCAGTTCCTCGACTGGCCACTAGATGGCGGCTACAACGGTGAGTCAATCTCCATTGACTTCAATGTTAAATTATCCAACTTTACAGCAGAAATAAACATATTTACATCCTGGTTTAAAAAGCTGTTTTGATCTCAATCGTTTGATTTCAGATCCATGACAACTCTGAGGGTTTGGATTTTTTTTTTTTTTTGTACCTCACCAGGATGGTTTATGTAAAGCAATAAATTTATTTCTAACGTGATTGACAGTCGGCTCAACCAATGGCTAGCCGTTATCACTTCCTCGTCGTCATGGTACCAGCTTAGCCAAGCGACCAGCGGTTTGGACAAACCCAGGGTGGCTAAATGCCAACTGACACTGAGTTAAGATGTTAAAGAGTTTCTTCTGCCGTGAACGTCTGACGGCAGCTCTGCTGATATTTTGAAGAACTCTCAAACCAACAAAGATAAGAAAAAAATGACTCAACTCTGGATTTAAATAAATGCTATTAAAGTGTCTGAAATGCATGCCACAGTCCAAACTAAAGGCTGTTTAACCATTAAGCTAATGTATTTTAGCAAAGGCTGTTTGTGATTATTTCGTGACAATAAAATAAAAAATATATTTTTAAATTTGGAGTCATCCCCATTTTAGAGTGTAGAAGAAAAAAATATAACTTTTCCAGAGTTTTAAAGCTCAAAGTCATCTTTGGTGAAAAGTTTCTGTTGCTGTGTGGTGGTCCTGCTGCTTTTCCACAAACAGAAAACAAGCAAACAAACAAACAGAAAACAAACAAACACACTTTGGTGTGAGAAGTACGATCCCGTTTGTTTATAACAATAAACATGCTACATCATCACCATCTCCTCTACATAATCTGACTAATCAGGACGGATGGATTCAGACTCCAGACACATGAATTTGGAACTTTTTCCAACTTATTAGTGACAACAACAACAACAACAACAGTTTTCTGAGGACTTAAGATGTAACTTTTTGGCTTTGATAACTCATTCTTGCCTAAGATGATTCATAGAAAGAGAAGTATGAAGGAATAATCTACGAATCTTTAATCCAAGTGTTTGTGTTATTTTGATTGACTCAGGGAGTAATCCAGCAACCTGGATCTCTTCAGGTCCCAGGTGCCAGGTCCTAGGTCCCAGGTCCCAGGTCCCAGGTCCCAGATGCCAGGTGCCAGGTGCCAGGTCCTAGGTCCCAGGTCCTAGGTGCTAGGTCCCAGGTCCCAGGTGCTAGGTCCCAGGTGCCAGGTCCCAGGTCCCAGGTCCCAGGTGCCTGGTCCCAGGTGCCAGGTGCCAGGTGCCAGGTGCTAGGTCCCAGGTCCCAGGTGCTAGGTCCCAGGTGCTAGGTCCCAGGTCCCAGGTCCCAGATGCCAGGTGCCAGGTCCTAGGTCCCAGGTCCCAGATGCCAGGTGCCAGGTGCCAGGTCCTAGGTCCCAGGTCCCAGGTCCAGGTTTAAGGTCGAACC
Organism: Zenarchopterus dispar; assembly: GCA_028564865.1. Lineage (NCBI taxonomy): Eukaryota > Metazoa > Chordata > Actinopteri > Beloniformes > Zenarchopteridae > Zenarchopterus > Zenarchopterus dispar. The sequence continues at coordinate 12,173,025 of JAOWBL010000019.1, read as the reverse complement.
CACGCGGGGCGGGGTCGACCCACGCCGCCCGGCTGACCTTTCAGCCCGTTCTGGCACACACCTGCTCAGTTTTGGGTCAGAATAAACCGAGTGGAGAGCATCACACTGGTAGACTTCCTGGCAACACTCTCTGCAGCCCAAACGCCCGGTCCTCTATCACCGAAAACAGAGCTTTCATGTCTTAATTTTAAATTATAAGCCTCCGCTTGCTTTTCATCAACGCCCTGTAATAAAACACTGGAGGGTCATTTCATCCTGAATACCAAAAAAAAATAAAAAAATAAAAAACTTGACATACTTGAGATTCTGCAAAACCGCTTTTAATACTTTTGGGGGCAATAACATCAAATCCCAATTCCTCTCTGTCAACACGCCAGCGAGGTTTTAAAGGCTTTCTTACTGACAGCGAGGCGTTTTCTGGCGGCGAGGACGTCGGCGCTTCGGTAGTGATGGAAAACTAATGTGGCTCAGCTGGACCTGAAAGACTCAGCTGGTCCCAGTTTGGGCTCACGGTGCCCTTTTCTGAATTTCCTCTAGTGGTTAATAACGCACTGCTACTTAGTTGGTTAGCTAACGTAGCTGCTCTTGTGAGCGCCGACCACAGACCGGACAAACAATGGACGACGCGTGAAGTCACTGGACCCCACCGGTTTCTGAAGAACGGGTTTTAAAGACCCTGGTTTTGTCCTACAGCCAATAAAAACCCACCCATCCCATCTAAACCAGAACTAGCTATGCTAGGTGCCAATAGCACCTTCAGCTGAACCCCCCACCCCCACCTCACCCCTGAAACATCTGCAGGGCTGCTACCAGATGTTTACAGCAGACTACCCGGTTCACGTGTAGATTCGATGGTGAAATGAAAAAGTACAGCGTTTAGCCGATTCTGGGTGGGTCCAAACTCCTGATTGACTCGCTAAGTGTGGTAGCATGAGCCGACTGTCAATCAATCATTTTAGAAATAAATGTATCGCCTTATATGAACTCTCCTGGAACAAAAAAGTTAACGGAGCTTACTTCTAAAGTCAGATATTTAACTATGAGAGTCAGTGGAGATTGACTCACTTTTGCAGCCTCTAGTGGTCAGTCGAGGAACTGCAACGAATCTTAGTTGGGCTCAACCAGGAAGTAAGATGGTTGGCGATTGGTCTGGGCCTGCAGTTCTGATATTTTCTGCTGACTTTACATCTATCACAGCTTTGAAGCCTTCTTCACACATTTGTTTACCCACAATCCCCCCTTCTTGTAGTCCACTTCCTGCATTTGGTCCACTTGAAGCTGACCGAGCTCTACCTGTTCAGGCGGACCAGAATCTGCTTCTTTGGCCCAAAGCGGTGCACGATTCCCAAACGAACCAAACTTTCCTCTCAAATGGACTCAGGTCCGTTTGAAGTGGACCAAACGCGTTTCTGTCTGCCCACACGGTTATTTTCTTTTGAGTCAATAAAGTGGTTTTTTTCCCCTTTTAAACATGTATTCAGACAACAACTAATGTTGAGTTGAATGTCTTTCCTCAGGACCCTTCAGCAAGGCCGAACGTCTCATGATTCCTGGTCCTGCAGGCTGGAGACTGACTTCCTGATTTCCTGAGTGGGACGAGAAAGTCTACCCACCCACTTTTTGAGCCTCCTCTGATGCCGTCCTTATTCAGGATTTTTCTTTTTGTTCACTAATTTTGTTAAAACCTCTGGTTTTTCAGGCGCCATTATTTATTTAAAAAATCAAGAGCCCGCTCTCCTTCAGCCCAGCTGTGGACTTTTAGTTCCTGCTCCTGTGGAGTTTTGGTACCTGGTTCCTGGGCCCTTTGGTTCTTGGTCTCGTGGACTTTTAGTTCCTGGTCCTGTGGATTTTTGGTTCCTGGGCCCTTTGGCTCCTGGTCCTGTGGACTTTTGGTTCCCTGGCCTGTGGATCTTTGGTTCCTGGTCCTGTGGACTTTTGGTTCCCTGGCCTGTGGATTTTTGGTTCCTGGTCCTGTGGACTTGTGGTTCTTGGGCCCTTTGGTTCCTGGGGCTGTGGATTTTTGGTTCCTGGGCTCTTTGGCTCCTGGGCCTGTGGACTTGTGGTTCCTGAATAAAGACGGCATCAGTTTGGTTCCTGGGCCCTTTGGTTTCTGGTCCTGTGGACTTTTGGTTCCTGGTCCTGTGGACTTGTGGTTCCTGGGCCCTTTGGTTCCTGGTCCTGTGGGAGGTTCTGGCTCCGTCCACCAGCTGGACTTTAACTTTTGCAGCTTGGTGCCGGGAAACTCGTTCGCTTTTAGTTTATTTGACGCTTTTGGCCAAATAAAATACCGACAAACCAAAACACTTTGGTTTCAAACTGTAAAACGAAAAGCGAGTGGAAGAATGCAGAAGTCTTCCGCGAGGATGACGATATCACAGTTTAAATAATAACCAGCTGTTTTCTCTGAATGGCGGCTAAAAGAAAGCGACCACCACATTTTTATTATTTGGATGAATAGTCTGTTGTTTGTCAAGGCCCCGCCCACCTCCACACGTGACGCAGCAGATCCAAGATCAGTCCTCTCAGCCCCCTTCACCTTTCATTTTCAGTCTGAAAGCATTCCCAGGCTAATCTTTTCAAACAGCGCCGCTGAACCCCACTCAGGCCACTTCCTGCCCACCAGTGGTCACGGGTGCACGTCGTGAGTGTCGGAGTTAAAGATCTCCGTCTTCTTAGAGAGCACTTGGTCTGATCCCATCCTCCATCTGTGTGGAGGGAGGGAAAACCGATCCTCTCAGGAACTGGACTGACCTCAGGAAAGTGTCACTTGAGTGGGTAAACCTGAGAACCCCAGACGAGACGGCCCCCACCCCCACCCCCACCCCCTCCGGCTGACCTAAAGGCGGCGGATGACTGCGAGCACATGACCCTGACCTTTCTTCGAAGTGCTGCTTGGCGTGCGGTACCTGGTCTCCAGGCACCAGATAAATCCAAGGTACCAAGACTGCCTTCTGACCAATTAGAGAGCGGTTCTGCTCGGCGGGACCCGGAACCCCCGCCGAGAGCTGCCAGACATCTCCAGCTCCAGCCCGGAGGCAGAGACGTCACCGCAAACACATCACAACACATGTTTGAATCCCGACATGTCTGCGCTCCCACAGCCGCTGCCTCCCTCAAAAACCCCCCCCAAAAAACCCCCAAAAACCCAAAAAAAACCCGTCACCCGAGTGTTTTCTGCTACTTCGAGTCTCCAGAGCTGCACATTCCTCCTGGTCTCATCCTCTCCAGATGTTTCTCCAATGACGTCACACAGACGGTGAGACCAGTCAGTCGCCCCCCCCCTCCAAACCTGATCTGAAGTCCGGCCCACGCTTTCCCAGAAACACCAGTACCAGTACCGGAAGTCACTGTCGTGGCTGTCGTGTGGAAAGTCCCGAGCGTGCGGGTGGAAAAGCTCGTGAGATCCGAGCAGACGTGAAGTTTACCTGCTGAGCTTGAGGCTGAGGAGAAACCGACCAGTCCAGATCCAGTTCCTCCAGCAACCGCAGCCCTCGAAGGTTCTGGAAAACACCGACTGTCAGTCCTCAAAACAGCCAAATGAACCGGGTCTGAGGACGGCGGTTACCAAGGGCAGATGTCTACCACCCAAGTTGGCATCCTGCCTCCAGAACCACCGAGAACCATCCAGAACCAGCCAGAAACACCGAGAACCACCCAGAACCAACCAGAAACACCAAGAACCATCCAGAACCATCCAGAAACACAGAGAACCACCCAGAACCAACCAGAACCACCAAGAACCAAGCAGAACCATCCAGAAACACCCAGAAACATCCAGAACCAACCAGAAACAGCGAGAACCATCCAGAACCATCCAGAAACACCCAGAAACATCCAGAAACACCCAGAACCATCCAGAACCAGCCAGAAACACCGAGAACCAGCCAGAACCATCCAGAAACACCCAGAAACATCCAGAACCAACCAGAAACACCCAGAACCATCCAGAACCATCCAGAAACACCGAGAACCATCCAGAAACATCCAGAAACACCCAGAAACATCCAGAACCAACCAGAAACACCGAGAACCATCCAGAAACACCCAGAACCACCCAGAACCAACCAGAACCAACCAGAAACATCCAGAAACACCCAGAACCATCCAGAACCAGCCAGAACCACCCAGAACCATCCAGAATCACCCAGAAACACCCAGAACCACCCAGAAACACCCAGAACCACCCAGAACCATCCAGAACCACCCAGAAACACAGAGAACCATCCAGAACCATCCAGAACCACCCAGAAACACCGAGAACCATCCAGAAACACCCAGAACCACCCAGAACCACCCAGAACCAACCAGAACCACCCAGAACCATCCAGAACCACCCAGAACCACCCAGAAACACCTTCTTCGCTCTGCCCCAGTTAAAAGACGGTTAAAAGCGTTCGGTGGTGACGTCACACGTCGGCTTTGATTGTGCGGGAAAACAACAGTTTCCCAACATGGACCATGTGACCTCGACACCAGATTCTCTCCGATCTGAAGGTCTGGAGACGACCAAAGGCAGCTCTCTCAGCCCCCCACGGCCCGTGATGGCCGAGGCCTGGCTGTCAGCACCGGGCTGAGTTAAGGAGCACCAGACGGTCCTCCTCCGCCGAACTTGGGGGGGGGGGGGTATTTGCGCCTTTTGCCTGCCAGACATCACCGAGCCAGCTGCGAACCCTCGCGGAAGAGCAAGGCTTCTTCTGCTTCTGCCCTTGTTTGTTTGTTTGTTTGTTTGTTTGTTTGTTTGTTTGTACTTTGCTGATCCTTTCAGCTAGCTAGGATGAATGAACCAGGGTGAGAGCCAGCAGGAGCAGGTTTGTCGTTGCGTGGCGTCCCGTGGTTTACCCCACCAGGACCTTCTCGCCGCTCCGCAGCAGAAACATCTGAACGTCCAGCCTGGAGGATTCCCTGCATTGTTTCAGCGGATACATTTAAACCCTCTGGATTTCTGTCTTTGTGGAAAACAAACCAAACAGATACAAGTTTACAGACCTGCTGATCCGGTTTTTGCGTTCAGGTCTTGGTTTGTCATCTAGACGTTTCTGGCTCTCCAGGAGGCCAGAAGACCTGCAGGACTAAAGAAAATCTGAGCTCAGGATCCTTGGATGATCCACCTGTGTTTGAGTCTCGGTCTCACATCTGACCAGGTCATTAAAGGTCTCCATCTGAACAAATTCAGCAGACGAAACAAAAAAAGGAGCCTTTGGAGTTGTCAGGTTTATCTTCAGGAAATCGAGCTGACACTAAAACATCGCGCTTCTTTGAGCACTTATTTGAATTCTTTCTTGAAGATAAAGAAACCACAGTAACCTCATGAAACCGAGGAAGCGTTTACAGTCTTCTACGTCATCAGAGACTGTCTGGGGTTTATTTTTCACCCTGTTGCCATGGAAGTTGAGTACTCTGACAGAAAAGTGAACCGGGTCACGGTTTGGCGCCGGGGACGTCTGATGACACCAGTGCTTCAGATTTGTGGGGTTTTGGGACGTCGCAGACCCAGATCAGAGCAGAATTCGCCGACCTCATCCTGACCTCCATGAGTCAGCGTTTTTATGCCTCTGAAACAAATCTCGGGACCTGCACCTCAGGGAGGAGGGAGATGGAGTCCATCAGGGCTGGCTCCGCCCCCTGGACACCCAGATTGTTGAACTTATTCTTTTATGTTTTATCTGTGGTGTTCTGAGACTCTGGACAGCGGATCAGGAGCCTCCTTGAACTGGAGACCAACTTCAGGTAACAGCACCAAGTAAGTCCTGACGTTTTCTCTCCCACAACATGCCAGGTGGAAGCTTTATTTATTTATTTACTTATTTTTAAATGAAGTTAATTTCCTGTCAGGGTCTGCAAATTGTGCTAAAATGGCTCAAAGTGGCCAGAAAAAGCACGGTAACCTTTTGAACTTGAACGTCCGTCCCAGAAGGACACGTCAGGTAAGACCTTGGAGACGTTACTGTCAGCGTGACAAACATCTGTCTTCATCAGTCTGGTTGTTGTTGTTTACTGGAGGAGATCCATGAAGAAAAGCTGCGCGACGCTTTCACACCAGACGTCCTGCAAACGTACCTGAACTTCAGCAGAAGAAGGTTTCAAATAAAACCTTTAAATGTTAGTTTACAGATTTCTTTCAAAAGAGCTTTTAATACCAAAACTTCACCAACCTTCAAAATAAATAAATAAATAAAAACAAGAAATAATTCTGTCACCAGCTTCAGTCTTTATCTGCTGTTTGACTTGGATAAAAACCATCTGATGGCAGATAAACCAGTGAAGGCTTCACACCGGTTTTTAAAGGAAATGTGTCTTGACATGGACAAGTGACGTGGAAAATAAATAAATAAAATAATAAAAAATAAATAAATAAAGGACGTTTGTTGGTAGGATGAGTCTCTCCACAAAAGGCTGAAATATTGAGGACGTTGTCAGAACTTTTGAAGTGAAGGATTTCTTATTTATTTCTGATGGTATAGTTAAGCGGCTGTGATTTATGGCGTGAAATGTGCTGCACTGTGGGAACAGAACACGGAGGAATGTTCTTGGAGTCGGAGACACTCGTGAATAACAGGATCTTAGTCCTTGATCGTGCACGATGGAGAAAAGATCACTAAGACAAAATATGTCCAGATAAACTCGCGGCTGCAGACTTTTAAAAATATAAAACCTGACACGAACTTCAGCCACACGCCACGATCCGCTTTCAGAGTGGACGCGACCAAAATGTCATGAAAGTGAGAAGAATCATTTTCCACCCGTGGGTGCACTTATCTTCACCTTTAAAACAGGCACAGCTCGTCACAGGGGATCCTGTCACGTCCGTGGAAGGACAAAACAAACCAGAAACTAACTGTTTTCATTCAAAGAGGACACGCCATGCCAGAAGCGCCTTTTGCGTGGAATCAGCTCAGAGCTCGTGGCGGTGTGGATACATGAGACCGTGGACAGACAGTCAGACAATAAACAAGCCAAAGCTCAGAATCTGAACTTCTGAAAAAAACAACAACAAAACAAACCAGAGGGAAAAGGTGGGGCAATCACGAACCGAATCGTAGCTGCGCTTTTCTGTTCCGTGGGTGTTTTCTTACCCTTTGCTTGTTTTTCATCGTGCAGTCTCAACACTTTTTCTGCTTCCGTGGTGGAAATCGCAACATGCCTGATACTGATTACTTTATTTTCTCAGCGTGTGCCCCCCTCGCGTGTTTGTTTTCGCAGCAGAGAAGGATATGCTGAACAGTGGGCTTGGGGGGAGCGGGGGCGGCGTGCGTGCGTGCGTGGGTTCGTTGCTGAGCTCGCACAATCTGAATATTTTCTCTCTAATAATTTGAAGTTCTGTGGGGTCGATGGCGAGGGTGGGCGCGCGTGGGACCGGGGGCGCAGGGGTCTGGGTGCCGGATGGTGCCAGATCCACTCGTGGAATGTGAGAGGTGCGCGCGGCTGCAGACGGGTCCCAGGTATGCAGTCTGGTCGGCACGTGCGCGGCTGCTGGCTCGTGTTCTGGCAGGCGTGTGTCCGAAATCTGCAGTTTTTCACAGACTAGTTAGACGAGCCCTCGTGGGTTGCACCTACCGCCGGGCGCGTGCACGATGCTCCGAGAATGATTGTTTTTCCTGAGATAGTGGAGGCCAGTGCACACCTGCCTGTGTTTGGGGGGTGGGGTCGGGTGGGGGGACTCGCATAACGTTGACGGGATGTGGCCGCCGGTGTGGAACCCCACAGACACATGAAAACCCATCTGGTTCTACCCACTAACCGTGCACGCGCATCCGTGAAACAAAGTTCGCCAGCTCCAGCTTCTCCGCTCTGTGATGAGCTGGAGACACACGCTCACGGTCACGGTCACGGTTTGGGTTTGTTTTTTTTTTTTTTCCAGAGGATAAAAACGCTGAAGATGACGAGCAGCCGTGACCCGAACAGCTGCGTGTCTGAGCCGCGCTCTCCTGAGAGTGGATGCGGAGGTCCCACGGCGTCGGGGCTCTCCGCTTACATTATTCATACGGAGGAGGGTGTGACTTGCTGGCTCTTTTTTCTGCCTGTATAAAACCAGAAGTTCGCGCAAAAGAAAACACAGATGGAGAAGGCTAGCCGGCTCGCTGCGCCACAGAGAGTCCCCTCGAGCCTGTGTGACAACTCCCACGCTGTCCCTTTGTGACCAGTGAACATCGGTGGAATGCCCGGTCTCTGCGTGCTCTGCCTGGCCGCCGCGCTGGCGGCGCTGGCGCGGCTCGCCGGTACCGTGGGGCCGGTGGTCCGGTGCGAGCCCTGCGACACCAGCGCGCTGTTCCAGTGTAAGCCCCTGCCCAAGGACTGCGTGGAAATCCTGAGGGAGCCCGGCTGCGGCTGCTGCATGACGTGCGCCCTGGGCGAGGACGACGCGTGTGGAGTGTACACGGCGCGCTGCGGCTCCGGCCTGATCTGCCTGCCCCGGCGCGGAGAGAGTCGACCCCTGCAGGCGCTGCTGGAGGGACGAGGCATGTGCTTCAGAGCCGCATCCAGAAAACTCAACAGCATTCTGGTGCCCACGCGAAAACAAGGTACCACGCGGGGCTTGGTGCGTTTGCGCCTTTTACGCTTTGCGCAGATCTTGTCGCTTGAAGCTTGTCTCTGTGCGTGTGTGTGTGTGTGTCTGTCTGTGTGTGTGCGCGCGGACGCTTTGACAGGCGCCCCGTCCATGAGGCGCTGCTCGGGTTTGGGGGGTTCCCACGCAAACATATTTAACACATAATATTAATAGCGCTTGGACCTCTTAAAACCCACGGAAACACCCGCAAAGCTGCAGCTCATCACCTCAGCCCGAAGCTGACGCCCGTGGGCTGCGCTCTGCTGCTGGACACGTTTGTTTGGATTAAACTGAAAGTCTGAGAGCTCAAAGTCTCCAGGGGCGTGGGGGGTTCCACTTTTCTTCCACGTGCGCTCAGCTTTGGGTTACTGCGTTTAAAAGTAAAAATAGTCGATATATAAATGTAAAAAAATAAAATAAAATCCTGGTTTTAAGTGTTGGGGTAGGATCAGGACGACACTCGTGTTTCTTGTTTCACGCGGAAACGTAAACACAGAGCGTGGCTCCACACATTGGTGGAGGGATGCCACATGCCTGTAAGCGTGGGGTATCTGGAGGAGACCAGGTCCACATTTTCCACCAGTGAGGCTCGGTCCAGGACGTCCTCCAGCCCGCCTCAGGTTTCCAGGTGTTTGGGAAAGAGAAACAAAACACGCACACGCAAAAACCGCAGGTCATTTTCAGCGCGCGCGCCAAATAAACGCGCGCTTGCGCAACACTGAGAAACGTCCCGTGGATGTTGTTTTGTGTGAATGGATGCGTGTTGCTCGCACGGGTCTGCGGCACGCATGCCACCTCCGTGTGAATACACACGCGCGTGTGTTTAGGTGCTGCTGAGGCCTCCAGTAGTGTGTGTGTGCGTGCACGCGCGTGTGCGTGTTTTCTTCTTGCTGGGTGTTTGGTTTGGACACGAGTGGCGTGCAGGCGCGCGTTCACTGGTAGCTCCTTCATCATGTTTTAACCCTCTCTCTCTCTTTCATGCTTGTTTGTTTATTTGTGGTATTTTTATTTACTGAGTTTGAGCATCCGAACCGGAGTAACACCAGCAGCAGTGACATCCGCGCACGCACAGCCCGGTGCGCGTGTTCCAGCCGGAGAGGAGGCGGGTGAGCGGGTCCAGCGCCCCCGCTGGTGGGAGCTGGTCACTGCAGGCCAGCGGGTTCTCCCGTCATGCCTTGCTGCAGAGCGGCCTCTCCTCACCGCAGCTTGTGCTGTTTACTCCCGCGCGTGACACAAACAAATTGTGTAATGTGTTTTTCGTCTTGGGAAGGTTTTATAAATGTTTATGTTGAATTCTGAGAAAAATGCTCCCACTAGTGTGAATCAGGGCTTCATGTTTTGTCCGTCATGAGAGAAGAGTCCCGATGGCAGGCCGTGATGTTGTTGACGTGTTCTGGTGGCCGTGGAGCCCCACTGCCACGCCAATCGATCAGGTGACCGCAGCCGTCCTGCCCCGCTGAGCTCCACGCCTACATACTTGTCCACTGCCCACACCACAGTCGGAGTTAAGGGTTTAAAACTATGTTTGGGTGTGTGTGTGTGAGTCACTGTGTGTGTGCGTGTGCGTGCGTGGGTGTGTGTTCCCATCAGCCCCCTGCCTTTCCAGGATGCTCGCTGCAGCGGCAGCGGCGTGATGGTGTGGTTAACCGGGTGGTCGGGTGGTGGTTAGTTTGGTTCTTTAGTCTAGTAGGGAGGAGTACTTGAAGCCCCCCCTCCCCCTCTTCCTCCTCCTCCTCCTCCTCCTCCTCCTCCTCCTCCTCCTCCTCCTCCTCCTCCTCCTCCTCCTCCTCTTCTTCTCAGTCACATGGTCCCTGCTCTCCTCTGTCTTTAATGATTTGACAGGAAGCATCGCCAGCACCGAAGGCTATTAATACATCTGCTGTCCTATCTTCAGCTTTACCTGCCCTAACCCCCCCTCCACCCCACCCCACCCCCCACCCCCCACAGCCAAACACATGCACACCAGTGTCTCCTCCACACTCTTAAAATGGCTCGCGTACACTCAGTCCTCTATCTCTCGCTCTGCATACCGGGGAAATTTGTGGACATGTAGTCGGCATGTTTCTGTTTATTACTTGGCTTCGGCTCTGGCTCCAAACAGCCCACAAGGCGATGACTTCACCTTGTTTTGACTGTTTCAAACACGCTTCCCGTGCCCAGTCGAGAGTCTCTGCAGGACGGGGTGAAAGACTAGCTGGTCCTTTTCCTGCGTTGTAGTTTCTAGGAACGGAGACGTTGCTGGGATGCTGAGCTTGGATTTGAATGAAGAGGTGAAACGACAAGCTCGGGGCCGTCTGGTCTGGTGAGGCTGAGTTGTCTCAACCAGGGCCGGCTCTAGGACTTTGGTGGCCCTGAACAAGATTTTTGTTTTCGGACCTCAAACACACTCCAAACTCACACTGGTCACATGTCTGACAGACAGGTGGACACATGAATTATCAACAGATCTCTGACTTTGATCATGTGACACCCCCCAGCCCTCCCTGTAAACAGCCCTGTTTATGACGCTGTTTATCGCTACTTCAAAAACATAGGTACTTTACTTTTTTCTATTTATTTCATAATTTTTGTTAGTCTTAGTTTAGTTTAGTTTTTTTTGTTTTATGTTTAGTCTTACTGTACCACATCTCCTCTTGTTCTTGCAAAAATGAAATTTCCCCACAGCAGGACAAAT
>JAOWBL010000019.1:12032518-12042940 GCA_028564865.1 Zenarchopterus dispar | reverse complement strand
ACACATCTGGGAAACCTCCGTTCAAGATAAATAAAAATGTACGGAGAATCCCACTGACTTCTTGTCGGCGCCGCTGTGCAGCTGGGGAAGGGCGTCCAGAGCGAGCTTGAAGCTGGCGCTGAGAACCAAGACCCGTTTAGTGACATCATAAAAGCACAGAATACAGTTCAGGATGAGTCTATGCGTGCATCCTGACACGCACGCTGGCCCGGCCACATGAACACACATGCACACATGCACACATGCACGCAGCAGAAGCAGAGTACTTTCACTTCCTTTCCAGAACCCATCAGCTAACATAAATAGGGATTGCAGGGAGGGACGTGCGAGCGCGAAGATTTATGTCCGACACTCGCCGCCATAAATCACCGTGCACATGCACCGCGTGTGCGCTGGACTTACTTGCTATCAGAGTTTAGGTATGTGGCCACGGCGTCTCTGAGAGCGCAGAGCTCGAGTCGGGCCTGGTGCAGGATGGAGGTGGGGTGGGGCAGGGTGGGGTTAAAAAAAAAAAGAAAAAAAGACCAGTTACAGACATGGAGTGACATGGATGACCGCCACCAACCGACAGCAGCTACAAGTGAGACGAGGCCTGATCAGAAACGGCGGGTGGATCCCCCCCGACAGTGACTTATGAGTCAGGGTCTTACTATGTGTGAGAAACGGTTCCCTCCACGCTCGTGTGTGTGTGTGTGTGTGTGTGTGTGTACCTGCAGCGCTCCATTTTTGCTGAAGGAGGACACACACTGCATCAGGCGACACATCTCGTCCGCCACCGACTCAACGATGCGAGACAGGACGCGAGGAACCAGGTCTTTAGAGACGGTGAAGACCTGAGGACGGACAGGTGGGACGTGAGACGGACAGGTGGGGGGGCGGGGGAAGAGGTGTGGAGTGGGCTCGTACCTCGGCGTGAACTGTGATGATGCTCACCAGAGCTTCCTTCAGGTAGTTCCTCACACCTGGGAAAGGTGAACATGGAACAAAAGTGAGACCAAGTCCAACAAAATTCACGTAGACGTTACCATGGTTACACCACCGGTTGGCTCAGTCAAAAAACGGTCTTCTAACCTCCAGTTCAGCATCACAACCATGATCATCTTCTGATCTTTAGAAAACGATGGAGAGGAACATCTGACACCACAACACACCCAACACACCTGACTCTGGACACCACATTTGTCCCCAGAACATCTGGGTGGGCTTCAGGTTTCATCGTACCCGCACAGATTCAAGAACCTGAACCAGACCGAAGCAGGCCCAGAACAGAACCGGGCCTCCTCCATGTTTCACAGCAGATCCAGTCTTCTTCTCCTTGAAGACTTCATTTTCACATCTGTGAACATAAAACTGATGCGACTCGTCAAAAAGCTCCAGTTTTGTCTGGTTTAGACAAATTCAGACTCTTCTATGGTTTCCTTCCAACGGTGGAGTCCTCCACGAAGTCCTCCATCTTTAACGTGTTCTTACATCGAAGGCTCCCAACGAACCTTTGAGTCCAGGCTCTTCGGTCTACGTGGACGGTTGGACATTCGGGGTTTCAAACCCCAGCTCGGAGACATTTTCATTTCTCAGTCATATAAAAACGTTGTGGTCTGGATGTTTGAGGTCATACGAAGAGGACAGAGTCCTCCAGCAGGAGAAGAAGAAGCTCATCACCCAACAAAACCACCCGAATACAAAATATCCAGACCGTGACTTTAAAAACAGCCTGATCCACATAAACGTCCCTTTGCATCTAATTTAACCTGCAGATGAAGCGCGTCTGCTGACGGGATTTTAGAAAGTAATCTGACTTGACTTTTGAGGCCAAGGTTAGCGTTGCTGGAGGTTTAAAACATAACATGCCGTGAACTCTGGCAGTGAAACAGCCAAATGAAACTACAGAAAGAAAGTACTGAAACCAGATCTTTAATGCCTTGCAGCACCCCGCACGCTAAAATGAGCCCCACACAAAGAGTGCAACAAGCGAAAGTATCATATCCTACAACTGCGGTTTGGTGTCCAGAATGTTCCTCTTTCACATAAAAGCCCAAACCCAAACTCTGAGAAGCAGCTCCAGAGTTCGATCAGGACGAGCGGTAGGCGCTACCTGTCTGCCGCTCACCTGAGAACTCAGGCGCACGCTCGCGCGCTGCTTCACATCCTGTGATAAGGTAAACCACACATTCACATTTAGGTTTCACCTGTGTTTTGAGTTCGGCTGTGGAGAAATGTCAGAGAGAATTCACACACAAAAACACACACCGCTGCACACCCACAGCTCGTCACGAAAGGCCACGGGAGCTTCAGGAAGACAGACAGATGATCTCAGCGCTGTTTACAGTAACACATCAAAGAGCCGGAGTTTAAACATGACACATTCGTACCACAGCCGTGCAGATCGCAGCAGAGACGAGCCAGTTCTCGTCCTGCCGGACTGCCGGTGGTCGACGTGCGGCGTTACCCAGGTCAGTCGGGGTTTCCACCAACGTCTCATTTCTGAATCTCAGGTTTTGTCGGCGCAGGCTGAGGTGGCGCTGATGTCAGATACCTGTTGGTGTCTGGCAGTCTCTCCAGTCAAAGTAGCCCGCGTAGATGCCCGGCTCCAGCGAGCCCGCAATCGGGTCGGCCCGTCTCTCGATGTAGGCCTCAAACAGCTTCCTGTCCAGTTCCCGCACAGCGTCCACACTCACCTGGGAGGTCGAGGACACAAGAGACACAGTTATTAAAAAATCCTATCTGAAATCCTTCTGCTGGCTCTGGGAAACCTCAGAAAGAAAAGGGGCAGGTGTGAAGTTCTGTACGTTCAGTTTGTGCAGGAAATGGTCTCCATCTTTCTTCTCCAACAGAAAACCTAAATGTTCCTTCAGAGGAGCTACGATAATTCACTTTCCAACTACAACTTGAATAAATCTGTTACATCACAGATCCAAATCAAAGTAGAAGTACATAACTGACATTTATTAGTAACAGTTGGATTTTATTTTGACATATTTTATATTTATTTTTAATTTTATTTCAGGGGCTTTTATTTTGAAGTTGTTAAATGAAGACATATAAAAGTGCCCGTGAATGTTCTGGCACTATGAGCCAACTCAGTATAACTTGGTCCTGTCGTCCATAATTAGAGGATATCTGTAAAAATATGTTTCTGAACAATTAACCTACAAATAGTCACTGCACCCGTCTCCACCCAAGACATCAGTCCCCATCTCCAAATCACGCATTTACTGTAGCTTCTCTGAAACTTGCTTTTTACATTTTGCTGATAAAAGGAAAAATGCATTTAAAAAAACCGCCTTCTTTCGATTCCAAGATAAAGTCGTACTTATCAAAAGTCCTGGTGGGGACCCGTGAGTCATGAGTTCGCTGACAGATGGGCTGGTGATTGAAACTGACCAGATTTCTGCTGATCTGGGAGCCGACAGATACAATTTATTTTTAATTTTTAGACTGCATGAGGTCAGTAAATGGAACTGAAAAATTCAAATTTTTTCCAGTCAGTAAGTGCAGTCGCTAGGAAACGCGTCTTCAGCGTGGACCTTTTTCACTATGAGAACAGAATCTCCATGTTTGCCCGTCCATCCACCCATCTACGCCCGTTTATTCCCATTTAGGGTCAGAAAGACCTGCTGGGGCCGACCTCCGCTCTCCTGGGGTGAAAGGCGGGGGTACACCCTGGTCAGATAGTCTCATTTCAGGGCCAAACCATCCATTTATCAGGAAACTGAGTCAACTGGTGAGAAAAGGGTTTTTTATATTTTCCTTTAACTTCTTAAACCATAAACTGCACACAATCTTACTCTAATATTGTCTAAATGTGTCACTAGACGATCTATCAGTCGTATCATGTTTTCTATACCTTAAAGAGACTCTAAAATAGAATTTCAAAGAAAGTAATATTCAACCGTTTTTACTGGAAAATCAAGCCAACACTTCTTTGCTTTGTGATTCAGTCATTAGTCATTGTGTGCAGCTGTGTGAGTGTCTGAATGTGTGAAGCAGAGACAGGGCTGAAGATGTGGAACTGAGCTTCCAAGACCATGACATTTACTTTTTTTTTTGGTATAGACTCATCTCTCTGCTGAGAAAAAAAAAAAAAAAAAAGCATCTTTGATCAGCTTTTGTTGTTAATGCCAACACATTTCTGATCAACAGTCTGAGTTCAGCTGCCGGCTCACACCGAGTTCATCTGAAGTACTGACCCGTGTGATCTTCTCCGTCCCCGTCAAGCCGTGCTTCTCGAAGTGGTCAGCCAGGTTCAGGAAGGTGCGTCTCTCCAGGTACTGGCAGTTACTGAGAATGATCAGCAGACGCTGCTCCTGCACACAAAAGCTCACCTTTACACCTCCAACACACACAAAAAAGACACCCTCACTTATCAAAACCTTTCAAAAGTCCTTCTGATTTGGCTGAAAGAAGCAATTAAATAGCTACACAATTTTATCAAGCGTTAAAAACACATTTATGAATGAATTATATCATTTCTTCTGGTTGTTTTGTCGGAACAAACTGCATTCTGGGTAGTTTATTTACAGAAGTATATAAAAGATGAGCATGTATTAATTCTAGAAGTATATTTAGGAGTTATCTTTGCTGATTTGTGCTTTGATTTGACCTGTTTTTATTTTATTGATATGCACATTTGGTTTTACGACAGTTCATAGTCACAAATCGATCATTTGGTGTCCCAGAAGAACTCTGGATGAGTGACCTGCTGTGACTTGTTTGTTTTTATTTGTTTTATCGTCACCTGGTTTTCGCAGCCTCAATAAACAAGGACACAACAAATCAAACTAATTAAAGATCGATGAGATCACAGCCGCTCGGCGGAGCGAGACGATACTGTGACACCTCGCCGGCGACTCCGGGCTCTTCACCCTGCTCGTCTGCTCGCTGTCGAATAGCTGCCGAGCACATTTTGGGTGGGGAAACCCCTTCTGCACCTTGCTCCATTTCCCTTTACCAGAAGCACTTTATACCCTCCTCTTCCTCCTCCTCGTCCTCCACCCTGCGCTGAAAGCCCTTCACCAGCATCTCAAACAAGTTACAGGAAATGAGGACGTATCTGCTGCTTGTCCACAACCAGGAAACAGACTGATAGCATTTTGTGACACATGTTTGTCTTGTCTCACAGAGCGCCCACGCTGATGGCACCAGCAGTCGCTGGTTGTGGGATTTCTGAGGTATCAACCACAATCTACTCAATGGAAATGATTCAAACAAACGTTGTTGCTTACAGATGTTGGAATCAGGTCCTCCTGGACGGCAGGAAACCGATCTGGAGACGACAGCTCCACCGAAACGTTGCTGCAAACACACGGTGATGAGCTTTAAAAGGCTTTTCAGGGCCGAGAGCAACAAAAAAGACGTTATCAACAGACTTACTGAGACGCATCGATGTCTTGGTCTGTCTTAGTGCTCAGCTGATCCAAACATTTTATAAAAACCTGAGAGGAAAAAACAAACAGGATATTCTGATAAATACCACTTAAATAATATAATCTGCTCATGAGACTCACTAAAACAACTGCTTTCAAGTCATTCAGGGGACATGAATAAAGATGCTGACAGACTTAGTGTATGAGACGAATGTTTAAGCTGAACTGAAAATATTCAGTAATGAAATGTAAATATAGAAACAAACAACCAGATCAACTTATGATTCCTGGACAAAAATCTGAACATAAAAATAACATAATAGGAAGAAAAAGTGAAAATGGATAAGTAGACAGGAGCATAGCTGCAGCTGCATGTTTGTAGATGGTTTACAGCTGTAAATAACAACAACGGTGAGGATGTGAGGGATGGGGGTGGGGGGTGGACCCTCACATGTCACTGTTGTCGTCATGCAGATGTGGGTTTTGATTTGACCCATCACTAGGATCAAACCATCAGTTCGTGCTTCAGGAATCTTTGGAGAAAGTGTGTGAGATGCTACGGACATCAGAAACGTCTGTCAAAGAATAAAAAGCCAATCAAAAGATTTGTGGAAGGAAACCGCTCAGACTACAGCGTGTTTCAGCAGAAGTGGAAACGCCGATCTCCTGCACAGATTTAGAACAAATCCTCAAAGCAAACGAGAATGAAGTGAAATGAGAGCACCTCGCCGTCTCTCGGGTCTCACCTTCATGATGCTCACGCCGAGCTCTGCAGCCTGGTCCTGGACCTGCTCCAACTGCAGCACCTGCAGAAGAGTTCAAAACACGCCAAACAAAGTCAAAAGACGAAGTCAATCCATCACAAAGCAAACAGGTTTACTCAAGCTTTGTCACTACAAATATAAAATACAGATAAACACTCGTAACTACAGGTGCAAATACTGAGCAATCAAAAGTCAGACATATTGGATTTGAAATAGTTTTTAACAGTTAAACAGCTGAGCTCCTGGTTTAACAATGCACTGCTGCAGAAACTCTGCAAACCAGGACGTTTGTGCTCGAGTTTGTTTATTCAGACACGACGACGGTAGCGAGTAGGAGGCTGGAGCTTAACGTTGTTAAAGTTTACTGAGATCAGCCGCCACCTTTCCTGATGTCTTTGTTCACTCTGACGTGGCGGCTTCGCAGCCAGAGAAACACCTCAAATATCACTCAGGTGACCGAAATAAACAAAAACAACGCTGGGAGCTCATTTCCTTACGTTGATTTCACCCGCTTTGATTTCCAGAGGCTCTTTGAGGGACTGCAGCATCTGGACCACGCACTGTTCAAAGTGGGAAGGCTGGAAAAACACCAAAGACACAACAAGTAAGCAGAGATTAAAGAAGACAAAACAAACAAACAAACAAACAAACATCCCCACAGCCCTCAGGAATCCGTCAGAATCAACTTTATCAGCTAAGTTTGCACAAATCAGGAGTCTGGCCTCTCTCTCTCCATGTACACAACATCAACTTTGGAAATTAAATTAAACATATATGTAAAACAGATGACTATATATATATAAAATACACTAGTCTTTGTATATACAAGTACCAGTGGAAATCTAGGTTTTTTTCAGATTTAATATAAAAACAGATCCAGACAGACGATGACAGGAGGTCCTGAGGAAGTGAACAGTAAAACAACTATATTATTTTATTTTTTATGGGTGGAATATAATAAAAACACATCCTCACCAGACTGGTGATTCCTTCATTATCTACAAGCCAGTCTTCCTTGTCAGCCAGTCTCTTCACATCTACACCAACAAAGAGCACACATCTGAAGCAGTTAACGGACTGGAAGATTTAGCAGATAAACCAGAACGCCTGATGACTTTCACAGCAGGTCATTACTAACGAAAACATACAGAATCCAATGTTTCTGAGAAAGAAAAAAAAAAAAAAACTGTTACAAAAGTGAAGCTTTCTGCAGAAAACCACCATTTATTTGTGTTTATGTGAATGTGAGTGGCGGTTGGGGGGGAGGTGGCGGAGTTATGAGAAAACCAGTCACGCTTTTCAGAATGACCATACCCAACCACAAGTGAAACTGAGCATGTCTGGTTTTGTTCTCGAAGCACTTTCTCCATGGGAGAGCCTGACCACCAAATAATCAATAAAGGGATGTGGACAGAAACATGTGTGTGTGAGTGTTCACACCTCGCCTCCTTTTATTAGAATTAATAAACCAGAAGAGAGTTTATTATTATTATTATTTACCATTTGGGACATAATGTCGCTGCTGCGTCTCGGTTCAACACTTCACACCAACATAAAAAACATAAAAGTTGTTTCTGTAAAACGTCTCTGGGGCTGAAGCCGAAGGAATCGATGTTGATGACATCACATGACCAGAAATCAATCAAACCAACACTTGTTTGTCCTGCCGTGCCTCCATTAGTAAATAAATGATTTACAACCGTACAAGGGCGGTGCGTTTTGGAATTACCTTACATTAATAACACAGGAAAAAAAAAAAAAAAAGAAATTTTTATGTATACTGTAATGTTTGTTAATATACAACCTTCACATATTTACAGCTCACATAAAGAATGTAAATTACAAAATTTTAAAAGTCTGTGATATCAAAATTAAACTTTTTAAAGTTTCTTTGATAAACATGGTAAAGACAAGATTAAAAACGTAAAGTGTGCATGTGAGACCGGACAATAACTGAAGTGAACGACGTCTTTAAACTCCTCATGAGTGAAAGCTTTTGCTCTTACTTTTGTCGTGTAAAAGTCAACGGTGTGTTTCAGGAGCAGCAGAGAAAACAAAAACGCAAGCGCCTGCAGCTAAAAACAGTTAAACAGCGAGCTGTAGGAAACTCTGACTGTTTAACTGTCTATCTGAGTGTTTTAAACTCCCGCCGTGTTGAAAGTGATGTGCATGGCTCTGAGGCTGTCTTCAAAAGTGCACTGCAGGACTTTCCAGAGAAGCTTTATGCAGGAATACAAATTTCCATGTAATTATCAGCCGTGTCCACAAACATGTGGTTTCATGTCATCAAAAACAGATTTACTGGATTTGAAACAGAATGCATGTTTTTGTGAGTTGTTTCTGCACCTCTGTTGCAAAGTATTCTGCTGAGAAGCTGCAGACCCAGTCCACACTGATTCATGTGAACGTGTCTGGCGTAGAGAACGGCGTAGGTCTGACCTAGTAAGGCTGCTGCTGTTACGGGAAGGCTCGCTCAGACATGAGGCCGACACGCTCAGCTGTGGTCGAACCCATGGAAAGAAGTTCTCCCTCATCCAGCCTCCTCTCACCTTCTGCAGTGTGCAGCAGGGTCACCATGAGGCAGTGAACTCTCAGCTCCAGCAGCAGATCCTGGATCACCTGCAGCAGATCATTCGGGATCTCCAGAGTCGAGAGCGCCTCGTGACAACCCCTGGACGAGAGACGATACGGCAGGGATGAAGTCCCGAACAGACTCTCAAACACACCCGATCGCTGAGAGGCATCAGAAAGGCGAGGAGAACCTGACGATGTGGATGATCTGTGTCAGCCAGGCCCCCGTCAGCTCCGCCTGGTTCTCCCAGCCTCCATAAACACTCAGCTCTCCTTGTGGCAGGGTGGTGGGGAGAAGAGCCCCCCGAATGAGCTTCACGAGCCGATTGGTCAACTCCTCAATCATTTTCTACAAAATAGAAGCATATTTGTTTTTTTTACAAAGCACTATGAGCTTCGAGGAAGCATTTAAAACCTAGTTTTCATGTATAACAGAGATTAATATACTTTAAAGTCATTCTGCCTCTGTCTGGCGTTCTTCTTGGATTTTTCCACCTGGCCAGATCTCTCCCCTGTCTGCAGGAAAAACAGAGAATCCCATTTTATTTTATTTAAAAAAAAAAAAAAATCCTCCACATCAATTATAACTCTATAATGCCTGAGACATGAAATAATGCACAGAAAATCCTATTTAAAAAAAAATTGATGTTTGTTATGTATTGGAATTAAAAGCAACCTCAATCTTGTCTTTCAGTTTCTAAATGATAATAACTTCTGATATGAGTTTTTTTAAATGTTTAAAACCATTTTTTTAGCCGTTATACAGATGTATCTATCCATCTGGCATTAAAGGGTTAACAGTGAAATCCAAACTAAAATGAAATTATGTCGTTTTTATTACTATTTTTCACCGTTTATGTTAAACAGCTGAATCAGTGGACTTTAATATTTATTGTATTTAATTTTTTTGTGCCTCAGGAGATGCCCCGTGGAAAACACAATCCACCTCTAAAAATCTTTAAAAAAAAATTAAATTAACAGTTTTTATTAAAATGAAAGTGCATCTGTTGAAAGTCTTTTTGTGGCTCATCTGGAGCATCACCGCTGCAAGTGGACCAAACGTGCGCTTTAATCACAGCGTGCACGTCGTCCCCGTGTTCTCACTTTAAGAGCGTTTACCTCGCTAAAAAGACTCCCGTTAACGTAGGAGATCCACAGCTTCCAGAAGTTGGGCAGCTGACCGATCACCACGTCTGAGAGCTTCTCCACAAACTGCACCCGCTGGGGGGTTTCGAAGCGCCACGCTGCAGCAAAAAAAGAAAAAACTTCATTAATCCCGAGAGGGAAATCGTATGGGCTCAGGTCTAAATGTTTTAGGAAACAAATAGATGATTAAATTTAAAACAATAACAGATAAATTACAATAAACATCAGGTGAGAAGCTGGAAAGTGCATCTCTGAGAGCGGTGAGTGACTGGGATGTTGTGGGCGTGGCCCAGCTACAGCTGAGCTGATGACATCACGTGGAGCATCGCCAGGGAACGCGGGTGAACTCGGCACGCACAGAAACTCGGTCAGACCCAAACTCACGGCGTCTGTGGTCCCGGGGCGTGTCTTCACAGCAGCAGGTCAACGACCACGCCACCCGCTCCGCTACGCCTGCTGCTGAGGCCTTTCTGGGCCCGAACTGTCTGAAATCCACGTGAAGAAGTGCTGGAACCCCGGACCTGATCCTGGATCTGAGTCTCAGTGAAAAACACAACACCACAGTCCTGATCCACGGG
>JAOWBL010000019.1:12022403-12032418 GCA_028564865.1 Zenarchopterus dispar | reverse complement strand
CCGTCATCCCGATCCACGGGCCGTCATCCCGATCCACGGGCCGTCATCCCGATCCACGGGCCGTCATCCCGATCCACGGGCCGTCATCCCGATCCACCGTAAACTTATCCATTATACTTCCGGAGGACCCACAGTCCCAGTCGTGATCAAAGGAAAATATTAGCTTTTCTCTCCAGGTTTGATGTCTCATCACGAACTGAAAAATCAAATCGGCCATTTCTCAGGTAAACAACTCTCTCGTTGTCATGACAACTCAGATTCTGCCAGAATTAACGGTAGAAATTATTTGAGTGCATTAGCACCGAAAAAAGAACTGAAAACGTTAAAAAAACAAACAAACAAACACAAAAAAAGAGTCTGAACAGAAACAGTCTGGCTGCAGACTGGCATCATTTTAAAATATGAAAGTAGATTTATGCAAGAACAATATTGTGTTACGTTTTGGGAGCATTTGAGAAAGTTTAAATGACCATCCATACTTCTTTTTCAGTCTTTGTCAAGACAGAAAACAGTGAGTTTCAGACATTTTTCGTCATCGGCACCGACCACAGAAGATCATTTGTACACAACATAAAACTCTGGACTTTACGAGCAAAGGTCCGATTGCTCAGAACCAGATTTAACCCTTTCTGGAGACTGCAGCATAAACACACGTTTGCATTGATGTTAATGAGGATTTCACTCTGTTTGGTGTTTAGATTTGCATCTTAAAGACTTTAGAAAATAAATATGAATGTTATTAAATTAAAGAGATGTGGATCCGACCCAAACATTAATACGAGCCCACGACTCTGAAACAATATGTAGATTAAAAAGTCGAGGTGCACGGATGCACACGAAGCTCAAATTATCACCACAAACCATTTTCCTTCCAGGCTTGAATCGTTTGTTTTTGTTTACACTCTTAATGTGCTGGTTGAGGCAAGAAGATTCCCCTAAACACTGCAGATGACAGAAAGTGTTACGCAAGCGCACGCACACACACACACACAGACAGGGAAGCCCCTCCTCAGCACCGCGCATGTGGGCGAATGTGTGATGTGCACTCACTGCTGGGTCGCGGCGAGTGGAGGCTGCCCCCTCTCTTCAGAGATGCGGTGTGGCTGAGGCGGGAGAGCGCTGAGGGACGGGTGTCCCCCTCCAGGTCCGGGGCGCCGACACACACTGACCGACATAAAGAAACAGGAGGGAGGGAGGAGATATGAACTCGGAGGATAAAGAAACACATACTTCAGATATCAAATAATCAAATAAGCCATTTTCATAAATCCACATTCCTCCGTAAGCTCAGCGGGCTTTCACACCAAACAATCCTTCCTCCTTCTCCTTGGACTTTCTTTATTTGTGTTCTGATCCATCTCTGCCCCGACCCACAGCTGAGAGAATGTCCCGTTGTTTCAAGTGCGAGGAAAGAGCGTGGGGCTTAGTGGGTTCTGGGGTGAAGTGGGTTTACACCAGCAACACAGAGCTCAGCTTCATCCACTAGGTGGCAAGAGTGAGCTGTGATCCAGGCCGGTGACACAACTGTAGTGTAATTAATCTGTGAGATAACTTAAGAGTAGCAGTAGGGTGGGTGGGGTGTGGGGGGTCTGGGGTTAATAAACAAGAATGAAAGTGAAACCCCGTACAGTCAAGAGGGGACCAAAAACTCTACAATGAAAATGAAACCTCAAGACAAATTCGTGCAACGCTGCAAAACGCCTACATGGATCTCATCTGAACGACGGGAGACGGACGGCCACATTTCCAAAACATGTGTGCAACACACACACACACACACACACACACACAAAAGTGCATTAGTGAGTCATGGTTTAATGTAGTGTGTAAGCAAGTATTGAGAAATCCCCAAGTAGAGGAGCAAATGTGGTGGAGACGCTCCTGCATGCAACACACCAGTCAGAAAATGTAAGGAAATTCTCAGTTGAGTCAGACTATCTGTAAACACACACACACATGCATGCACACGCACGCACACACACACACACATGCACACAGCACATATGGAGCAGCACAGTCTGTTTCTGGTATGTTTTCCCGTCTTCTTACAGGGATGAGGGCTGCTGTTGATCCAGGTGTTGGTTTGAACCCGCAGCGTCCTCAGAATGTGAACGTTTGGACTCGAGTCAGAAACTTTCAGCTGTAAACGTGCGTTTGTCTGATTTTATGTGTCAGATGTAGGAACCTCTGTGTTTGTGAACCGAAGACGGTGAGAGTGTGTGTGTGTGACCAGTGTACACTTCCTTATCAGACATGAGGCCACATCCACCATCCGTGCACACACACATGCACACACACACACACAGCCTGTCGACTATATAAATGTACACACTTTAAATGTTTTATTATTCCCATGATGAATAATAAAGCCATTAAAATGACCTTTTAATTCATTAATCTGCTCTATCTTTATTTTATTTTTAATAAATATTTCTGTTTACAAATATCTCAATTCTTTTTTTTATGTATTCCTCAGAAATATAAAATTCTTTCTCCATAATTTCTAATAAATGTTTGGCAAACATTTACTTCTATAAAAGGAAGATGGTAGTGTTCACATAAACGTAAGTTATTATTATCTAACTTCAACCTATTAATTATATATATTTTTTATTATAATAATTTTCTTACTTTTAGGATGCAGAGGATTCTTGACTTTCACAGAGGATGTAAATCTTGAAAAGTCAAAGGCTGTAAATGAGTCAAATACTGAAACATTTCTGATTAATAAACCTTCACTGAAAATGTAGAAAATGCTTCATTTCTCCCGAAGCCCAAAAATCCCAAACGCGTGCCTCACAGCCAAATCCCCCGACACTAAAAGCCTTCAAACTGTCCGCTGACAAACCGATTTCTCTACAAAAAAACATCCTGCTAATTGTATTGACGTTGGCAGAAGAAGCGCCGCTCAGGAAATAAGAGCTCGGCCGTTTCTAATCGAGTCGGGAGGAGTCGGGTTGCAGCTCGGGAGCGCGGCGGGAGCGTTCGGACATACGGGAGCGACTCACGAGAAAACCGTCCTCGGGCCGACAAAGATGGATGGTTCCGTTTCACGTTTCAGACAATTCACAGAGCAATTAACGGACTCACGGCTACGCCAGAACGGCCTCATAGTCCTGACTCGGGAGCACTCGGGAAAGGGAAAACGAGTCGGGTTACTGCAGATACGGCTGAGCCATCACAGACGAGTAAAATTAAAAAAATAAAAGAGTAAAAGATGGCTGGTGAAGGGCAGAGGATGAGTCCTGGCTGGATCAGAGGAGGAGGTAAAGGTGGTGGTGGTGGTGGTGGTGGTGGGGGGGGTGTAGTGGATGTGGTTTTGTGATGATGGCTGTGGAAGCGCGGTCTGAGCGGAGGGATGTTTCAGGAGATGAGTTTCACACCAGGGCCAAAGAGAGGGGACGCTAAATAGCTATCAGGTGTGTGTACGTGTGTGTGTGTGTGTGTGTGTGAGGCAACAGAAGAGGTAGGAGATAGTTGTAACTGAATAAAAGAAAAGATCAAACACTTTTCCTTCGTGTAAACCAAGCGTGGATCACAGGCCGGTGACGTGAGTGGTCCGGTTCACCCCTGAACCAAAAAATACCCATAAACCCACGAGCCCCGGTCGTTTCATAAAGCTGCTGAAAGCAGAAAACCGTGTAGCCGATCGTGCTCTCGCTACAGGTCCGGAGACGGCGGGTGGAGAAGACCGTGGCGGGTTCCAGACATTAGAAGGCGTTCTTTTGGACCGCCCATGTCCAGGGTCGTGTCACCTCCGCCACGGGTCACCCCACCGATGGGACCCTCCACTCTCAGGACCCCCACTGATTTCCTTCAGGAAGCCAGCCTGGTATCTTAGCAACAAACTCCTAATTTTGATTTCGCTGATTGTAAAATAGTGAAATCTACGGCTTTACCAATCGACCAACCAAACACACAAACGTCAGATCAATAAAACAACACGCACAGCTGGTGACTTACACGGCTGTCTCCTGGAGTTAGTGGGTTTTAGAATATTAACAATTAAAAAAAAACAATTATCAAAAGTATCCATCTCTTGAAAACTTCTGTTTCTTTTTGCTTCAAGAACAAAAACGTTCACTTAGATTAGTTTCGTTAACGTAACTGCAGCAGTAGTTTTATAAAGAAAACCCTTTAATTAAACAGCGCCGAGTGTTCAATGGAGTTACACCAAAGTCTGAGTTAACCTATTTATTTATGAGAAAAGTGACGGGTGGGTTTTTATTTTCCTTTCAGGTGATCTCACGCTCGTACCGACTACAGCTGTGATGTCACTGACGGAGGGTGTGTGTGTGTGTGTGTGTGTGTGTGTGTGTGTGTGATGTTACTCGCAGAAACACAGACGACTTTGGCAGCAGAGACCACGAGTGACGTCCGACCTGTTAGAAAATCATTTTTAAATCAAATTTCCTCTAAAGCGGACCGAGCCGGGTCAGGTTTGAGCAGCGCTGATCAATCTATCAATGAGCCAGATTGGTTCAATGACTGATCACTCAGATCAATAGATCCTGCTTTTAACAGTCGTATGGCTTCATTTTAGAAGACCCTGACGTGTTATTTGTTTAAATCTCGGGACTGTACGGTGTTTATACAGACGCTGTCAGAACTGTCATGTTTATTGATTACTGTTAGAATTTAACGTTCCGAGCAGAAACCGGGTTTTAAATTCAAGCCTAAGTTTTACGACGTGAAACTGTGTGAGAATGAAAGCGGGTCGACGTGATAATCAGGATAACGAGGAGAGGAGGAGAGTAAACCCGCCCTCCCATCAGTCACGCCCGAGCCCGGAAATCGGCGTAAGACGTGTTTATGTCCAAGCTGCACAATGTGAAGCAGCCCGCTCGCTCACACTGTACCGTACGTGTCCAACGTGCGCTCCACTGGTCCTCCTGAGTGGACGGTTTCACGTCCACATTTTTCTGCTGATTTAACAGAAGAACGGCTTAATTGGGGTTAATTGTTCCAATCCATCTGTGAAAGCGTGTGTGAATAAGGAGAGTCGGTGAGAGCGCCGCAACACGTCAAGCCCTGAAACCCGAACCCAAAGCCAACGCTGCCTCGCTTTCATCTTATTCATACATTCATGAAAAAATAAACATACGGGCCTCAAACAGAACAGTCAGGGGGTGGGGGGGTGCGATGGAGGGGCAGCCCAGGCTCTACCTCCCGACTTCATGCCTGATTGGAAATGTTCAGCGGGACTTTCCACTCGGCGTGGAAACTGGGTCAGCTCAGACCAGAGTGGGTTAGTCAGTCACCTCTTTGGCCACTGGTGAACTCGTCCCTGCAGTTCTGCATCAGCTGCAGGATCCACTTGTGCTGAGCGTCGATGCACTGCCAGGCCGGGTCACCCGGAGCGTGCAGGTCCGACAGGTACCTGCACAAGACCAAAAAAAACCCCCACAAATGAACATTTACAGAAGAAATAAGATGCTCATCCAGACTAAACTCTAGATATTCACAAATCAACAAACAATAAAACATGTCTGTTATAAAGAAAACAGGCAAGGATATCAGCTGATGAAAAAGGTTAAACGAGTGTTCACTTTCCCCTACATGAAAGCATTTCCTAGCGTTACGTTTCTATGATATACTCTTTCTAAAATGAAACAAAGTTTTCAAGCCAGAAGCGTAAATTTGGAACAAATAAAATTTTAGCACTCCTGGCGGGTGTTTATGAACATATTTGGCCTTTATCTTTTTCACAGCTTAAATGTTTGATTAAGAAATGGTAAAATATCAAAGCTTCTTCATGTCTGTTTTTCTGGGAGACAAACAAACAAACAAACAAACACACCTTTAAATACATTACTGCATATAGCAGTTTCTAATTAGGGACGTTTCTGCTAATTAAACTTTTTTTTCTAAGGTGTAGATAATTGAGTTTTTCTAAATGTATGAAAACCCGGGGACCCAGTGACTACTGAGGGATGATGGGAAAAGTGATGTTCCTTCATTTTCAAAGATGCGCCAGGAGTTTTCCTCCAGGTGATCAATAACGTCCAGCCCGTCGCCTCATAAATGATTAAATCTAAAGTCGGAGACTTTTCTCATAAACCACAGACATGAACTCTGCAAAATGGAACAAGCTGCACACATGAATTTATCACCAGAATCAATTAAAGCCTGAAAAGTTATTTATATGATTTTTTCCCTGAAATAAAAAGAATGATTCATTTCTAAAGTAAGAACATACATTCAGCTTCCTGACTTGATTAGCAGTATGTAAATGTGAAATGACCCTATCATCTAACCACAAATTCAAATAATCAATTAGGAAGACAAGTATTTTAGTGAAAGTATCACCATCTGCAAAAATGCTCCAATCATCACTGGCTGCATTTATATTTGCTTTAAACGAATGAAAATGGAAATTCCTCACTTGGAATAAAAACAGAATCAGACTGAAAGATGTGGAATAAACTGTCTGATAAACTGATCAAACCAAATAATTGTACTAATGTAAACAAATGTCCTCTTTACTTTGACTCTGCACGTCTGGATTTGATCTTCATTCCCAGGAGGAAAGGTCATAGGTCACAGATATTCCTTGGAAGAGACTAATTTAGTTCATTTCTAAAAGAACTTCTTCTTCTTCTTCAGGTGAGGAATACAAATTAATCCGAGAGAGTTCACTTCAGACTAAAGGAAGAAAACACGTAAAACTCAGCTAAACACTAACAAATACTGCACTCAAAAAGGAACAGATTACTATTCCGACAGAATAAAAAAAAACAACCAAAAACACACCGTGACATGATGTGTTCACGTCCCAAACTCAATCTGACTGACAGAATCAGTAGTTTTAACAGAAGATTAGATTAATTACAGTAACAAAGAAAAAAAAAAAGATATCTATTATTTTTTCAAGAGTGTAAGAAAAGGAAACGAGTCTAAAATATAGTAAAATAAACAAATAAACATGATCAAACTCCTGTGATGTCTGAAAAGTTCAAGAATCCTGAAAAGTCTGTAAGTGGAGACGAGCTACGGATCAGCTGTGGTTTCCATGGTGATGAGCACGGCCTGGCCTCCTGCTAAACGTTGTCAGATCCATCTACAAAACAGCATTTGTGATATAATATTGGGATATAATAGAAGAGTGCAGTCCGATCTTATTAAATAAATAAATAAAATCCTGCTAAAAATAAAATCTGGTATGAAGAGGACTCGATATGGACTCGTCCTGAATTTAGTCCTTTTTTTTTCTAATTAAAACTTATTTAAGTTTAGTATTAAAGATATGTAACAACTAACAAATGAATGCAGAAGAAAAAATTAGGCTTTTGGGTGGAAAAAAAAAAAGATTAATCGGTCAGAAATGATGACTTATCTGTTAAAAATGACTAATTTCAGAAAATGCGACAAAGACACTGAAATCCAGAGCGGTAAAGAGAGAGCAGCGGGTTATTTATGTCCTCAGCACGTAGCTGATATTTAAAGGATTTTTAATCATCTGAACTACACAAACACTTGAAGCTCTTCCTCATCTCAGTAACTATTATCCGTCAGTAAAAAGTTTATTTCCTGGACATCTTTCCGGTGCCCGTTTGGACCATCAGACGACTCTCTTTAAACCGAGGCCCGGCTTCCTCCATCCTCACCCGATAAAACAGCTGCTCGCTTCTTTCTCTTTAGGTGGCATCTTTCAAGAATCTCAGCGAGACCCACACGGAGAAAACAAGCACGCACACATGCACGCAGCTTCCACCCGCTACGCAAAGAGTAAACAGGAGCTGAGTGGGCGTTCAGAGCTGCGCCTAATGCAGCGGGATGAAAGACGCTGCCATGTGGTTGAGAGCTGGTCTCTGTGATCCTGACAGGTTGGTCTTAACAATAATAAATCGGGAGAGACCACAAGTATGAATGGACAGATGGATGAAGGGAAAAAAGGAGGGAAAGTAAGGTGTGGGGGGAGGAGGGGGATAGGAGCAAAAACAAGAAAGAGCCACATAACAGAAAGATGAGGAGCTTTGTGAACAAAGGAAAGTGAGCAGGAAAAAAAAAAGAAAAAGAAAAATTATAGATGGAGGTTTTGGTAAATGATGACATAAACAGACATAAAAGAAACCAAAAGAAGTGTAATAAAAGAGTCCCAAAGATTTTTTTTTTTTTTTTTGAGGCAATAAGGAAATTTAGATTGTATGACGCATAAAGACAAAGTCTTTGTGTAAAAAGAAACCAAAGTTTGGCGACAGACTAAATGATCAAAATGACGATACAGACGTTTGAAATAAAAGAGCCAGTGAGAATTTTAAAACTGGAAAAAAACAAACAAAAAAAAAACCTGATGTATCTTTTCTGGTCGTGAAGTGTTGACGGCGTCTGCAGAAGTTTCTCCAGCAACAGACTCCTCAGAGCTTCAATCCTTGTCTCCACCTCAGCATAAACTGGAGAAAAGTAGAAAAACAACAAGAAAGCATAAAACAAAAATGACTTCAGTTTATTATCTGAGGAGGTTGAAAACTCAGAAAGGAAAGATAAAACATAAATTACCTTTTTTGAAAACCGGGACTTCAGTATTGCCAAAAAGAGATTTGGCTTTTTCATAGTCATTGATCACAACATCATAGTCTCCCTGGAAGGAAACGACACTTTAGTCTGGGCTGCAGAGGCCTTTTTCTTTTTTTAAGCTCTCATCTATCATGCCACACTGTGTATTTAAGTCTCTAGCTCCACCCTCTGGTTGACGGTCAGCCAAGCTGTGCCTCAAATAAATAAATATACAACTCAAACCGGGGATAGACGGAGAACCGCCGATGCTCCAGTTTACACAGAAAAGAGCTGAAACTTGACGTAAAAATAATTCAAAGCGGTGCATCTTATTGGCCTGTGATGACCTTGAAATGCAGGCTGGGAACGTTTGGCAGTCCAAAAAAGTAGGGAAAAAAAAAAAAAAACGAGTTTAGACATTTTTAAATACCAAACCAAAAATCCCATTAGGATAAGTTATAAAATAAAAAAGAAATACAAGGCAGTCTGAAAAAATATTATGCAACAGTTTTAACTACCGGTACATGCAGGGTTTTCCCCCCAAAAAAGTCACCGATTCATCAGTCCCCTGGTTTGTGTTTATGAACTGTGATGTCACGTAAACCGCCGTCTTCTGTAAAGATTTATCCACTTTCCTTGATATCTAAATTATCAGCAAGGCTGATTTAGTTCAGCATATTAAATGAGTGAGAGAAGTGTGTCCCGCTCAGGTACGCCCTAAAAACCCAGGAAACACTGGCAGATACTAGATATGGTTTTATTTTAGAATAACATGAGTATCAAAGTTAAGATTGACATTTATTTTAAATCAATTTTATAGCAAACGTTGTTAAATATATATATGTTTTAATCTTCTGTGGCAGTTTTATTTTTCTTTATTGAGAAGTATTGATTAAAATTGAAAGTTGGGGGGTACAAAACCAAAAAATAAAAAAAACAAAACAGAAAAACAAAAAAAAATCTGATTTTATTTTTAGGCCGTGTCAGCTCAGCCCTACACTCTAGTGAGATCCTAAAATAAAATTATTAACATGGAAATGTGCCCTGCAGTGTACTTTTCCTGTTCACACTCTATAGACAAGAATATTACTAAAGTAACTAAGTAACTGAGTAAGTAACTTGACTGGTTCTGAATTCACTCCATCACTAGAAGACATAAAAACACCTAAAGCTCTGGCCTCCTGATGGTTAAAGATCCCACGACAAACATCTTATGAGTGGTGTGAAAGTGAAGGATAATTTATTTGCACCAGGCTCATTATACTTGTTTATGTGAAGGTGTTTTTTTTTTTTTTTTTAATTTTTAAATTTAAATTTTATTTTACACACACGTGTGGGTGCCAAGTACCTTCTGGATATTGCGTTCAATGTTGAGTGGCAGGTTGAAGAGAAACTTGAACCGCTGAAGGACATTGAGTGCATTGCGTGTGGAGTCGGCTTTGTCTTTCCGTCCCAAGACCTCCTGGAAAAGAGTATCTGCAGTATCGCTCGCTCCTGCGAGAAAGAGAGAGAGAGAGAG
>JAOWBL010000019.1:11995113-12020303 GCA_028564865.1 Zenarchopterus dispar | reverse complement strand
AAATAAATAAGTGGGTCCAGTCTGACAGACAGAAGCCTGGAGGCGGAGCCAGGTTTTCCTACAGCGAACCGTTTAAACACGTCTGATCAGCATGGATCACGTGTAGGTTAGGACACACACACTCAGGGCGCGGGAGTGTGTGTGGACACTAAAGGAGAAACACGCTGCAGCTCTGCTTCATGTCTCCGTCCTCCCCCCTCGCCCCGCTGCCAGCTGTGTGTCCTCTGCATCTGTCACACGCTGAGCGGCCCGTGACGTCACGGTTAAGCTAAACATCAGGTCAGGGTCCGGATAACACGCCAACCCCGGACCTGAGGAAGAGCTGCAGCTCCCGCTCCACTTCCTGGAACCGTTCGGGGGCGGGAAAAAAAAAAAAGAATAAGAATAAAAATACAGTGTCCCTGGTTTCTAAAGCTGGAGATGTTTTGACTCCTGCCGGGGCCGGGGACTCGGGGAATAGGCCCTGGGAATCTTTCATTTTTGGAACACGGTAGCCACTTTGCTTCCTGCATCACTGGGAGACTTCCTCTTCACACAACAATGAAAAACCTCAAATTTCAACATTTTTGTAGCAACAACTCTCCGCTCGCTGACAGCCTGTCACTCATTCAGCCGGCCAGCGAGCGCACGTCTGAGAAGCTCAGCTCCATTTGTCGCCGAGGCCCCGTGAGCGAGCGGTCATCGGGGCCAAAACCGTCCATCTCTCTCATCGGTTTCTGGAGGTTCACATGCACTGTTTACAAAACCATTTTACTTATTAAAATAAAAAATCCCATTCAACACATGAGAAAAATAGTTTGTTATCCAGAGAAATTTGGTGGTGCTGTATCAAACAAATGACTCAAAGGATAAATCATCTAAAGGCTTTCCTGATGGTCGCAGCAGACCGACAGCGTTACAGAAATGATCCAGGCTTACTGAAAAACACAACTTTAAAACTTTCCTCGTTTCATTCTTTTGTAACTTAAGTTTGTCATTTTATTCTGCTTTCAAACTTTTACTTTTTAATGTTTTATGTAAAAGCAATTTCAATTGTCTTATACATTAAATATGCTAAACAAAAACACCACAAAAAATAATGTCTAAGAAAGTATAAAAGTCTTGTTTTCAGACTATTTTGGATTATTTTGCTATTTTTAAGAATTCTAGTCAACATTTGATTTGACGTCATTAGCAGATGGTTTTTAGATTAAAATAAGACAATTCTGACTAGATGTAGGGATATAAGATTTATTGCCTTCATAAAGCCATTAAAACTCTGACACTAAGGAAAGAAAAGTTTGAACGTTTGTGTTTGACTAAACTTTCTAAACAGCGCTGGTTTCCCAGTAAAAGGTCATTTAAAAAGGATCTTCATCTTCAACATCACAACTTCAGGTCTGACTCACATCCTGCCTGACGCTACAATCGCATCTCCGAGTCCAAATATTGGTTTCCTAACTCATCCTTAAAGATGCATCCAGTCAGAAACAGAACTTTGCTTTAATTCAGCTCTAGCACATCTACGTTTTCAGATCTTTTATGCTAATATTCAGAGCTGAGCTCGTCCACTGAAATGCTCGTATAATTCAAGTTTGGATGGAGTTTAGAGAAGTTTCAAAAACGACGCTGAACATCAGACTCTGAGGGCGAGAACGACCACGTGGAGGTCTGAAAGGACTTTTGTCGAGACAAAGATCTGAGGAGGGACACCAGAACATTTCTGCAGTATTTTTAAGGACAGTAATCTAGTCTTCCCTAAACACCTCTACTACAGACTAAAGCCAACATCCCCAGATTAACTCCTTGTTATCTGGATTTAGTTACCCCAACAAACAAGATCACCCTAAGTGGTCTCTTGACGCCGGTTATCGGCCGACTCAAAGCGAACTGTTAAAACAGCAGTTAAAGACTTGAAAGCTTCTGGAGGGAAACCTGAACATGGAGGTGCATGTTCCCCATCCAACCGGGCTGAGTTTGAAGGTTTCTGCCACACACGGTGGGAGAAACTCTGAAAAGTAAAGAAGACTGATCGTTCCCAAGAAGACTGCTGCCAAAAGTCCTTTACGCTTTAAGTGAAGGCTCTGAATCTATTTTTAGATGGGACATTTAATGTTATTTTAAATACATTTCCTAATCCTTCTACAGAGTTTTTCTTTA
Source organism: Zenarchopterus dispar (assembly GCA_028564865.1). Taxonomy (NCBI): domain Eukaryota; kingdom Metazoa; phylum Chordata; class Actinopteri; order Beloniformes; family Zenarchopteridae; genus Zenarchopterus; species Zenarchopterus dispar. The sequence goes on along the minus strand of JAOWBL010000019.1, from coordinate 12,018,164 downwards.
CCATGACGGAGGATTGTTTGAAGTTTGTGCAGCTCAGTGACCTAATGAGTAGAATGAGGAATTATTATGGCACTTAATTATTTTATTTCGGAAAATTGGTTTCTATCAAAAATCAAATGACAAAAGTAGAAGAATAAATGCTGATCTGGATCCAGCTCATCATTTATTCAGTAAACCTGTTAAAGATGTGCATCTTTACTGCATATTCCAGATTTATACTTTGAAAGCTTTAAGACTGCAAATCATTTGGAAAAAAAAAAAAAAAACTAAATTAGGAGGCTGATCAAAACCTCATTGCTGTTCATTAGATTTTTAGACTTTTATTTTCCCACTAATGCTGGAGAAGATACGTATGATGTACTGGAAAGCAACAAGCAGTGAGGTGGATGGAAAGAAGGAACAAAAAAGAGGAGAGGCAGAACCCTCAACAGTGAAGGGTCCTGCTGTCTGCCCTAAATCCATCATTTCTTTTTTCCACCTTGGAGGCAGTCCTGCACTCGTATTAAAACATAACTCCAGACTTCTATAAAAGCCATTAATGAACTCTCACATGCGAGCAGAGCTCAGAGGAGACGAGTATGTCACGATGTTGACCGAGCGCTCTGGAGTCTTCCAGCTGCGTCTCAGGTGAGCTTCGTCTGGACTGACTCTGAAAAACGACCTGCCAGACGCCGCAGAGGCACGGAGAAAAGACTCGCAGTTGCTCAGACAGCTGAGCTAACCGGCTCTGGCCCGTCTCCGGCCGGCCGGCCGGCCGGCTCACGAGCTGCGTGCCGCCTGGTATGTGGGTTTGGCTGGGAAAACGTAGCGTAAAGAATACGTCCACTCGAGCCAGCCGCTCTGTGCCGCCGCTTCATTTTTCAGCAAAGAGGCCAAAAAAAGGATGCTGCAGGCATTTAATGAGTCACGGCGAGAAGACGAGGGTCAGGAAGTTTAAAGTTTCCCTTTCTAGTCATGCTGCTGCTCCAATAAAAGTGGTTTATTGTTTTAAACAGAACTCACACTTGAAACCTGGGAGTTATACTCGGGTGGAATTAATGTCATTTTACAGTCGCTTGTTTGTGTGATGTTAATTTTACTGTTTTCCTTTTTATGGTTTTACCCAAACTTTTACTTAAGCAGCGCTTTGTTCAACTTTTTTTTTCTTTTTGTGTGCTTATAAATAAATTTACTTGAGGTATTCTTGCTCCTGTTTACGTTTTGATGCCATAAAACAATAAATTTATGAATAAAGTGTAAAAACAGCACTCACCAATGTGTAATATTTATACTTATATGGTCATTTAATATAAATTCCTTATACAACATTTTTAACCTCATATATCAAAATTACTATTCACTTAGAGGCAGGTTTGTTTCCAGCTGATAATACACAAATACTTCATCTCCAACTTCTCCCTGAGTGAAATATCAAGTCCACCATCTCCTCACATCAACTGGTCCATCATCATCATCATTCTCATTTAATCTAATCCATCATCTCCTCCCCAGAATGACTTTGGTTTGGTTCCTAGAGGTTAATGGTGACTCTGCATTCGTAATGAGGGCGTTTGGTACCGGACCTGAGCTGGTCTTTTACAGAACCAGGACAATGAACAAAATAAATCGAAGCACCCCACAGTCACCAGAAGTTCACATTTAGTTTGTTCCATCAAGTTCACAGTGAAGAAACAGAAATTAACTGAGTGAAATACTGATTTTAATCAGGAAGATTTCCTGGAGGAAGTGACGTTAAAACTGTTTAAAACTGTTAAAACCAGACACAACGTGTGCGTTTCCTTTTCTTCAGAACTGATCTTATATGAGCTGATTTGAGATGTTGCCATTGTTTAGAAGAATAAACTACTACTTTTAACATGAATAAACACATGGAAAAGGGTTAGATTTAAAGTTTAATTTAGGTTTAAATTCAGATTAATCTTAAATTTCATCATCCTGGCTACTTTATAGATATAAATCATATAAAAGGTTTCATCTTAAAGTTTTTAGGTCTTAAAACGAGGACCAACTAAACAAACACCTGATCTTCAAAAACCTCCAACTTGAGATGTTCTAAAGCAGGAAGGAGATGGAGATCTGTGTCCCACCCAACGATCAGGACCATTTTATGGAAGCTCGCAGGTCACAAAGCCTCGGCGTGGTTTGCCCTCTTGGGACACGGGTCACTCCAGTACATCCCATGGTGCACTGCTTCCTGCATCCCTGGAGACTGTACGTTTCCCTTCGGGGCAGTGGGCACACAGTAGGCACGCTCAGTCTGAACGTGAGAATGACTCTGCATTGTTTCCACTGGTCATATTGGCTCCGTTATCAGCATTATCAGTCCTAATATTCTGGCTCGCATTGTGTTGGGCTGCTCCGTTTATTTAGATTCAGCCACTAACAATGAAAACATTGCCTCTCTTCCAACCGGGGCACAAACATACGGAAAGCAATAATAATAAAGATGGAGGCAGAAAAGTGTACGTATAAATAGTAAGGGGAAGTAACTGAGCGAGTACGGGGGGAGCTGAGAGTAAACAGACAAAAGTATGAATGATGAAGCGAACAATTGAGTTGAGGTACCTGGCAGAGCGACAGCAGTCAGTCTCTGCTACCTTGAAATCTTTCTGGTATCTGAAGGTCAGGGTGTGTGTGTGTGTGTGTGTGTGTGTGTGTGTGTGTGAGCACGTGTGGTCATAAGCACTTCTCAGAGTCAAGCAACAGTGTGACAGGTGAGAGCTGATCTCATTTTGATGGAGGTGATTTAAGAATGTTGTGGTTGGCTGCTCGAGCTGTTGGACGAAGTGGAGGGTTTTCACACGGCGTCCAAATGAGCCTCTTTAATCAACCGCCGCTAAACCACATTTTGGAGGGAAAAAAAAAAAAAGCACACATGTGCACACTTTCCAAAAAATCAAGAGCTATTTTCTGAGCAGACATAAGGAGTGATGATGGGAAAGTGTGCGCATTAATTGTCGACCATTTGGTCCAACTCCACGACACACAAGAAGGTGTTAATCCTTTTACCTGCCAGAGCGTCCTGAGCCTCAAAGAAGGTACTGAGGCCTCCTTTTACATACGCCAGACTTCCCTCGTTCTTCTTAGTGGCCTGCTTCTTCAGATTATTGGCTGCAGTCTTCAGCTGCTCAAAACTGTGAAAACAACCACATGATTATATTCTTAAAGCCACATTTAGCCATCACTTTTTTTTTTTTTATTATCATCACATAAACTGGTGACCCTAGTTTGTGTAGCCAACAGACCAAAATATGTAAAAGGAAATGCTCCAAATTTAAGCTAACAAATACTGCATTTTTGTGTATCACAGAGACACACACTGATCTGCCACACACAACTGTGAGTGTGTGTGTGAGTGTGTGTGTCAGTGTCCTGAGTGAAGTTTCCTCTGCAGGAAGAAACAGTCACCCAGTGAGGTCCAAACAGGGGCCCCTGGTCATGCTGGATCCTGGGGGTCTGGGTTACTGGAAGGCTAAGCAGGGAGACAGGAAACCAGGAGTGTCCAAAATAACTCTCCTCTGGCCTGACATCACCGTCTTCTGGGTCAGCGAGCTACGCTGGGGACACACCTAACCGCTCTATGACAAAACCGACCACTCGGCGACTTGGCCAAGAATATTTCACCTCAAGTGTCTCCGCCATAACAAACCGCCTTATTCTCCTCACGACTCCATCATCGCCATCCCCCAGTCTCTGACAGACAATAACAACTATTTTCAGCAGAATCTGTTGAAACTGCTCATTAAGAATCAGAAATAAATATATATACTTTGCGACTAATGAAGAGCAAAGCAATTAAAGACTAATTAAAAGTAAAATGTGTCAATCAGGGAAAGGCTGGAGCCTTTCCCTGATTGAACAGTAAATAGTGGATTTTTAAAAAAAATATTTTTATTTTTCCTACTTAGTTATTTACTTACTAACAACCAGAAATCAGCAGATAGACAATTTTAAAAGTTAATCCTGCAAAGTATTTGAAGCTGCCTGTTGACTGCTGGGAACTTTTTCCAGGGATTAAGGAGTTTAGAGGGTCCCTATCCCTCCACCCCCCTCCACTTCCACAAGCCATTCATATAATGGCTCTGAACATCATTAATGGGTTTTAAATGATATTTCAGAGCATCATGTTAAGAATGTTTGAGGAATGGAGCATCCCGTATTGAAGATTTCTACAGACCCAAGAACGTATTTCCGCCTTTTTATCTTACAGTGTCATGTTTAACCCATAACTCGTAAAACTTGTTTACGTTCTGCTCTACTGCAGGAATAAATGTGGCAGTTTTTAAACAACACTGGATCTTGGGCCTTTGTGCGGTATTCTTTCAAGCCCGGTTAAATCATCTGCAGGGAGACAGTGTGCACCACTGACCACGAAAACGGGCAAAAATCTCACCAATAAAAAGTTCATCTCTGATCGTTTTTCCAGTGTTTATATTCTCATGCACCAGCAAACATATCTACACCTCCATCACCTCCACCATTGAGAGTCGCTGCAGCTGAAATATTCCTCATCAACGCTCTGTATCTGTGAATTGCAACTGATTATGGTATTTTGCATGAAGATAAAGTAGTTTAGAAATATACATTGGTGGTAACTGGAAGAGTGCAGGCATACAAACAAGGAACTTTAACAAACAAGCACAGCGGCTCGTAGTGACCTCTAACAGCTAGTGGGAATATTTTAAGACCTTAATTCTGTCAGGTTATTACAGTTAAGAGGAAAATGACCTTTATGAGCCCATCTGTGGGGATGTTCACTAAAAGGACAGATTAAATTAATATAGCATATGAGAGACAAGAGCTTAATATTAGTCCCATTTATTTTCGTACCTGGAGCCTGCATGGTTTTCTATCAGGTACCAAGTGGCAGAGAAGTTCTCACTGGTGAAATCTCCACTCATTCCTGGAAATATCACCTCTAGGTCTTTCTGGGGGGCTTTGCCTCTGCAAGAAAATAGATAATAAGAGATGAACACTGAACTTCTATGAAAAACATATAGAACACAGATGCATAGTATATAAACAACAGAAAACCTCCGACAAGCAAATAATGAGATTCAAACTGACCCTGAACTGTGTAAATACATTCAATGTAAACTGTGTGTCAGCAGGACTTGGCAGGAACATAGTGCAATTTGTGAGATTTTATTACTTTTTAATGTGAGAATGGAGTCAAGCTTTCCAGCAGGGGGCAGTGTGGAGCCAGGAAGTACTCTGGCTGGAAGAGCCTGGCGTGGGAAGTGTGGGAAGTGCAGTGTGTGACGCCTGGGTGCCCCTGGAGGGCCCAGTACTCATTAGGGAAGCTTGATCTCTACTAATGACCTGTGGCCTACACAAACCAACCCCCCCCACCCGCACCCCAACATCACCACCCAGTCTGCAATAAAAACAGAGCGCAATATTAAAGTCGACAAAACTAAAAATCCATGTCAAATATCAAACTTGGTGAAGACCCAGTTGGCTCGTGTAGCGGATTTAAATAAAAACACCGACATGCTGATTTCTGCTCATTTTAAGGTTGTTCTCAGTGTGAATATAACATATTCAACAGATACCCCACTTCAATGATTCGAGGAGAACGTTAACTAATACCTTGAGTTCCTTATTTCCCCTCTATCTTCATTTTCTATGTCAGAAAGAAAATAAATGCAGATGCATCCATGAGCACATGACTCCATAAACCAGTTCTTCCTGACAGAAGTGAACCTTTCAGACAGTTTTAGAAATCTTTTATTTTGGATTTTTGATACAGAATTTATGACTAAAAAATATAAATCGTTGCTCCAAATATTTAGAAAATTAATTCTGCATATAAAAATGAAAATTTTGGGGGAAGTAACAAGCAAACAAACAAACAAACAAAAAGACCTATTATAGTGGGAACGACATCTCTGATCACTCTGTACACGGGAAATGTTCATCTAGCTAGAAATAAATGAATTACTGAATTATCTGAAATGTAAATGCAGAATGCAAATGATTTTAAGGTTTCTGACTTTTAAATAAATTTTTCTCAAACTAAAGTTCAAGCTAACCCGACTGAAGATGACGTTATCATCATCATTAGTTAGAATGTACTTAGATTTTAATTTTGATCAGGAGACATGCGGTTAAGGATTTCTGAAATGCAAATATAAATAGTTTGATTAAATCTTTGAACAACAGGCCATAAACCTCTTGATTTGAGAACAACAGGCAGGTAAATTCAAACACAGTCAGGTTGGCATCATCAGAGAACAATCACAACTCAAGCAAAGTTTACAGTATTTCTAAGAAACACCTTAAAGTCCAACGACAAAGTGATTGATCTGTCCTTACTTGATAAACACTTATGTTACATGCTAACTAGGGCAAATTAACATTACAAGCAGCTGGTGTGAATGTCTACAGCTGAACCATGTTCCACTGACATCACCACACAAAAATGTACACAACTACACACAACGGGAAACACGGGGATGCTGTATAACCCAGAAAACATCTCCTTACAGATGCTTTCATGTGACGGTTCAACTCCAGCTGGGGATGAGCTGAGAGTCAACGTTTCTGGCATCTTCTGGAAGTCTCGCCTACGACCACGAGCGGTCACGTGATCCCTGCCCTTTGAAGCCAAACAAACATTAAGCCAGAACTCGACAACACAAACTATACGTTACAACCGCCCAGCACATGGTAGGCATCACTGCGGCCGTTTCTTCAAAGCCGTGAAGGTTTGCTAGCACAGGTCTTTTCAAGTGTCTTGATATGGTCCTGGTCTCTGTTTCTTCTACTCCCCATGTGGAGCGGGTGGAGGCTGCTCAGCCATTGCCATGTTGGCATAATATTTCAAATGCTGGCATATGGGAAGAGTTTGTTTCTGTTTAGGGATGTAAACCATGACTCAATAACGAGAGCGCTTGTGTTTACGCCAGTGTGATTGTGCCATGTGTGTTTTTATATCCTCTAAATCCGTACTTGTCTATCTCGATGCCCAGTGGATTGCTGGGACGCAGGGAGAGAGGAGAGATCCCTTTGTTGCGGTCCGTCCTCATGTCATAGTAGTTCATCTCATCCACCCACACGGCAGACTGGTCCAGGATACCTGCAGGACAGGCGGGACACAGTCACCAGGCTCTGAAACACATCCCAGATGTGCTCACACACAGCCAGACACTTTTCCGAGCGCACTTCACACACGTACAAACCAAGCTTATTCTTATTTTACTTATATTTTAACTTCACTAGAACAGACTTTTAGGTGGATTCTCTGCATACAGAAGTGACTGCATCACTGGAGGTGAAACTCAACGACAATTAAACTTCAGTCATGATACACAGAGAGGAAAAGTACATTACAGCGACATACACACTGTGTTTTGAAAAATAAAAATAAAAGCAAATACAAAAAAGAAGATAAATAAGACGAGCCATGTGTGGTATGAATATAATGCTAAAGACAGAAAAACTGATTCCCAGAAGATGGACAATCTAATCAACTGAACATCTAATAGTATAATATCAGAATATGCACCAGAATGTTTCAAGTAAAATCAAGTTCATTTTCTAAACATCACTGATGTCTAGTAAACTTTAGTAAGTTACACTTGTCCATGCGTGTTTGGTCAAATGAAAGTAAATAATGTTAATTTTAAAAACATCTCTGATGTGTGGCGGATTTTGAATATCACACACATCCTGGGAGTTTCAGGCTCTGTTTGATTTATTATATATTTTTCTCAATTACATGTGTATGTTTAACATTTTTCCTGCTTTTTTTTTTAATGTTCAGACATGAATATCAAGGGCTTGTGAAACCGGTCTGAAGACAGCTCTTGCACAAATGAGAAGCTTCACACTTGACATTTTGTCGATAAAAAGTAAAGCAACTGAATAACAATAAAAAGAAAAAAAGAGAGATAAACTGCTGCAGTGACATGAGTGGTTGTTATCTGCAGCCCTGGCTTTTTCTCTGCACATTACAGCAGTCATCACGTTGACTTTTCTCCTTTCTTTTCTGAGTCTTACCAATCCTCTCCGGCTTGAGCAGCTTGAAGGAGACCGTGGAGGTGCCGAGGCCTCCCGACTTGGTGGTGACGATTATCTCTCCCTTGTCGTCTTTGGCTGGACCTACGCGGCACACTATTTTGCTGGCTGACATCCACTCGGCCGTCAACATGCAGTTATGGCCACAGATGGACAGACCTGAGGCGGAAGGGAGAGGAGAAAGGGTGAAAAGGGTGCGAGATACAGACACAGGCTGACAGAACAAATAAACAAACTGTACCGTCCACACACACACACACACCACTCAGGCGGCGCTGACGTCTATCAGCAAGTTCAGTCAAACTGTCACCAGGGGTCAGAGTTCAAGCTGGGGTCAGGAAGGGCGTGGGTGGCCTTGATCTTCCTCCGTCTCACTCGTCTCCTTCAACTTAATGTGTGTCTCTTCAGAACTAAGTGGCTCATTACTGGCACATTGTGCACTCTGCACCTACATCTGTCAGTCTCTTTTAAAGCCCTCTTGACCACTATTTGGGCACGAGAAGAGAGAGACTGGGATTACTTTGACATTTCCAGCTGAGGGGATTTAGAGCACTTCACATGTGTGCATCAAACATTACAGAAACCTGCAAGAGGTAATCAACAAATAGTCCATAAAAGCGTGAATAATATGCCCATTAGAAGCCCATTTCCTGCCTCTGTTCTCTACTCGCCACTTTGTTTGAATACATAAGCATTCACACAGATTTGTGCATATGTAATTATCTAAATCCAGGCTCCAGGGACATTCATGGTCAGAAATAAACCTCCACAACTGGCCAGTGAACTGAAGGCTGAGAGTGGAGCATTTGCTGAGTTCTGTGGAGGGTCCCACGCCTCTTCAGAGAAGAAATAGTCAAATACAAACGAAAATAATCGACAATAAAAAAAAGTGTGATGATCAAACGCTTGATGAGAACAAGATGTTGGTTGTCCATGTGTTTGGATCTTAAAAACATTTTTTTCCACAAGTGCATGATGATAAACCCATGAATTTTAAAACTTGCTGCAAAGTAATTATAATATTTAGAGTTTTTATGACATTAAGCCAGTGTATGGTTCAGGGCTTTGTTCTTTAGAGATTGGTGGTGTGTTTTTATTGTTATCTACTTTTTTGTTTTACTACATACAGAAAAAATTTAAAAATACAAGTTAACATCTTGCATGTATCCATGTCTGTGTGAAAAAATAAATCTTGAATTATTCATTTACTCACTAATATATTTACATATTTAAACATAGAAGAAGAGGAAAATGACCTTAAGAAAACATAAAGCATACAGTAAGAATAAAAAGTTGAACAAAAGTAGAAACTACAATATTTCACAAAGACGGAGCTGTTTGCGTGTTTACTTGTGTGCTTCATAAATATTTTTACCAATGAGGTCTGCAGGGCCCGTGCCCAGGTTTTCTCCACGGATGGTGACTTTGGTCCAGGCGGCGCCTTCCTTGGGCGAGATGCCCGTGACCAGTGGTGGCTGACGTGCACGTGACATAGTGGTCCTTTGGAAAACAGGAACTTGGGGTCAATCAACACCTGGACATGGAAAACAAACAGAGGTACACAAAAACACTGTTGGTAATGAAGGTCTCATCACCTCACAGATCATTAAACAGAATTTTGACAATAAGTTATTAGTTTGTTGATAAAAATGTGCACAAATGTAAAAACACTCAAATTTCTTGCTGGTTTTTGTTTTATACCACTAGAAGCTCATTTCAAAGTAAGTTAAAAGTCAGTTTGGTTTCCAAAACCATTTAAAGGAATGGAAAATGACATTTAAAAACAAAATGATAAATATTTTAGTCAAAAGCATTAGAAATCATTTTAAAAACTTTGTTTTTTTTAGCAAACATTTCTTGCAGGGTAACAAGCTTATCACCATCATATCACAGAAGAAAGTGTCATCAAATGAATAATCAAAACATCAAAATGTTCTGTAAATTCATTTAGGTATTCTTTATATATATATATATATATATATATATATATATATATATATATATATATATATATATATATATATATATATATATTTACATATACATATATATATATGGATGGGCATTTCAATCAAATTTAGTATTCAGTTTGGTAAGAATTGTTCACGTCATGTCCTGAATAATTCCAGTAGCTTTTCTCTGGACTTTCTTTTCATTTCTTTCTTTGAAGGATGTCGATAAAGAACTTTTTGAAAGCTCATGTATTTGGATTGCTTATTTCCCTAATTTGAATACCAGGATTTATTTTGGATCCAGGATCATAGAGCCACTCACACATCTACTGTAATATTGAATAACTAACGTGCCGTTAACGTATTTTCCACTTTGATAAAACAGCTCTGTGGATTATTGTCACCATAATTTTACTGAATTATATTACGACCAGGTGCCACTTACAACAATCACATATAAAAATGAGTCACTTGAAATATCTAATTTATTATGATATAATTATAAGGCTCAACTAAACCACTCCAGAAAATCCAAATAAATAGAAATGTAGACTGTAATAACTGTTTTCTAAATTCAACAGGAGCTTCTAAATTCCTAAGCCGCCAGGTATTTTTAATTTTTTTTTTTTTAAAGAAGTAGGAGAAAGTAAAATATGATCAGAATTTAGCTGGCAGCTAATTTCCCACCCTGTAGGTCTCAGAACAATATATGCACTGCAGCAGTTATCTCTCAGATAATAGGGAAAATAGAAAAGGCAGCCAAGAATGAAGGAGTAGACAGAGAGCAGGGAGGAAGGGAAGAATGTAAACCTCACAGTGCAGAATAAATAAACCTGGTCTCCCCATTCATTCCTCATAAACCCACACAATATTGTACAGATTATGGCACCAAAGAAGGAGCACCCATGCAAATCAGCTCACACTGGCACCGAGGAACCGAAAAAAAGAAACAAAGGTTCCAAATGAGGAAGAAAAAATATATATATATATGAAAGGATGTGTTTCAGCAGTGCAGATGTTTGCTAATAAATTACTGCCAGGTCTCAGAAAAGCTGACCAATCGTGACTCTGTGAAGCAGCTCGAGCGAAGCTTCCGCCCTTTTACTCTGCAGCCAAAACACATTTCCCACTAAAAACGCAGGAGTTCACGCAGACCGACCTTCTGACGGTTCATGGTAGTAAGCATTTATTTTAAATTCAATCCAGGCTCACTAACTGGTTATAAGTGTACAACACAAATCCAATAACATCTCTAAGGGCCAAAAAGTTCTGATATAGAATTAAAAAAATAAAAACCCCGACTGAAGAGCACAGCACTGATTGGTCTGCTTGTTAAGGACACTTTTTCTCGCAAAAATAAATAAAAATCTGACAGACTTACGGTAGCAGCAGGTCAGCAAATTATGAATATTATAGTTTTACACAGTGAAATATTAAAAAGCAGTGAGATTTCCAGCAGACAGGGACATGATCACATTGTTTATTTTTGGTGCACGATAGTTTGAAATATATTTCAATGACAAAAAGAAAATCAGCAAAACCTCAGCACTTAAATGCATTTTTTTCTGACTTGATAAATGCTTGAAGAAAATCCTTTAGAGATGGGACAGGAAGAAATATCAAAATGTTGATATTAAATAGAGGAAGAAGAACGTAGTGATTTTGTGTTTGTTAGGAGAATGATTTGAAAAGCATCATCTGAATTTCAGGAAGTTTTGTGAGGAGTTGGAGCATCTCACAAGGAAGGACCAGTTACGTTTCTGTCTACATAAACGTAATATTTGTTATATTTCTTTGGCCTTGAAGGTAGTAGTTGAAAGAAAAAAAAAACAGGACTAAACAAAACTTTGAAGAGCCAGACTGACTAAATTTAAAAAAAAAAAAGAGAGAGAGAGAGAGAAAAAAACAATCATTTACCTCTGGTAACTGGGAATGATGCTGCACTCAAACACACACAACACAAGCCACAACAGAAACAAGTTGAAGGTCAGAAAAATTAAAAAGATAACAACAGCAAACAAGCAGAAAATACTAAGTTAATTTAAATAGTTTCTAGTAATAGTCAATCTGGAGACACAAAAATATGCAGGAAAAAAAACACATTTACAATGCACGTTGAAGATGCCAACTTGGAATGGTTAAAAAAAAAAAATCTATGTTATTTTGTAACTTTAAAGATAAATACTTTGAATTAAATTGAATGAGGAAAACAAAAGAAGAAAGAATATAATCAGCTGGTCCAAGCGGTTGCTTACACAGCGAGGCCTCCCCTCTATACCTCTACCTCTTAATATACTTTCACTCCAACTATTCCTCTAAAATTCATCACTGAAAAATCTAAATGCATTTTAAAAGGTTTGAAACCTCAATGATATAATTACAAACAAAAAATAAATAAATACAATACATTAGAGCTGAGAGATTAATCATTTCCATAATGAACACTTGCAGCTCACAAATCATCAGTTATTGAATATTTGACTTGTAACATCAAACAGAAACAAAACATAAAGCTAAAATTTGAATTAAAAACATTTTGAAAATTTAGTGAAAAGACCATCATATGACGAAGCAGAAAGCACTGGGACGGCAGAACGGTGCCGACCCAGAAGCCTCCCGGTGTGGGAACCGTTGATAGCTGGTTCCCTTCCCCGATCGCCCTGACGTCCCCGAGTTAATGAGAAACCTCCAGTGGGATTTACCTTGTGTTGTTGCTGCTGTCCTGCGCTTGTCAGAGGAAATGAAGGGGCTATGGATCTGACATGATGAAGATAAGAGGTTAACGGGCCTAAAACCAGAGCCTGGCATATGCTTCATCAATCCCACATGTTTAGAGTGGGAGTGGTGAGGCGCAGAGGACAGGGATTTTTATTTTGTATAATTTTGATTCTGCCTCCATGTGAAACAATCCCAACTCTGCTAATCTTAGAAATGCATGTGAACAAACACACACACACACACACACACACAGACACACACTCATGCATGCATACATACATACGCTGGGCAGAATGACAGCTCAGCGAGGTTGCGTGCGAGGGGCCCAAGATGGCGTTGTGTGGTCTGCGTGTATGCAAGTATGTGGAAGGATCTGCAAAGAGGTCTGGCCGGTGCCTATGTGTGTGTGTGTGTGCGTGTGTGTGTGTGTGTGTGTGTGTGTGTGTGTGGTCTGGGTGTGTGGTCTCTGGCGCGGGCCTGGGGAGAGCCTGCTGACGGCTGGGATGAGAAAAGAGCCGCTGTGTTTACTTTACTCTGGGGGCTGTGCATGGACACGGGAACACTGCCCAGACCCTTCTCTGTAACACCGGCATGCACGCACACACATGCACAGATGGTGCACGAGTGATGGACCAAACACACAGAAAGTAAGGGGACTCTTGCACAAAGCTCATGTCACGCATCACCACAAATACCCCGCAAACAAAGTAATAGCATATCTAAGTTCATACGGGCACGGGCCTGACTGTGAATGATTGGCATAAAGAGGAAAAAAACAAAAGCTTTGTGAATCCCCGACTAGAAACACACCAGACAGGCAGCATTTTCTCCAACGGGGATAAAAATACAATCCTCTAGGGGGCATTAGAAGATCCCCTTAAGATGATCCACCAGGTTCTGATGTCAAATATATTCAGAGACAACAGAGGAAGCAGATCCTTCCTCTCTAAATAACGATGCCGTTAGCCTGATGCTGCTACGACGGCTAAAAAGACAGGTTTATTTTGCTTGGAAACCGTCTGAAAAACACCAGAGTTGGCTCCGGTTTTTGTGGTAACTGTGGAGCTCTGAAGTCTGGGATCCTCTCGCTGCTCTGCTAACAAGTCATCCCCCTCTTTAACAATGTGTTGGAGGACATAAAAGTGAGGGACAAATGTTTCTTTAAATCTGTAAACAAAATGTTTCTGGCATGAAATGGTTTTATTTAACACACCTCAGCAGAGGAAGAGAATGGTGTTTGTTACGTGACAGAAATGGTTTTAAGGAAGAAACTTGAGAAACGGCAGGAAAGAATGCACTTCTGTAGCTGATTTTCCTCATTTTTTTTTTTAAAAAACCTCTTTCTTTAAGACTATTATTATTGAAAATGTATTATGAACTATTATTAGATTACATCCATGCAGCCTGCATAAAAGCAATAAAAATGAACAGTTGTGGTTGATTCTCCACTGCTGCTGGGGTTAATACTGGCTTCAGTTACATAATAATGCACAATGTTTTTCTTTTTTAGTCACTGTTTTAAACTTATTGCTTTTTATTCTGAATATTTTTTCTAAATTGCATCAAACAAAGGAACATTTTCCGGATCTACATAACTTTTAACTGGATCCTGCTACTGAAAACAAAGCAACAAATATATGTATATATTGAGGGTAAAGCTGAGCATATCTACAGGCTGTACAAGAAAAATAAAAATGATGTTAGTCACTACTAACTGTGTGCAAATCTGTAACTTTGCAAGGTTTTAACTGTAATGCTTTTGACATCATTGGTAGCATAAATGTGTAAAACTGAACATAAACTGATCAATATAAGATGAAATAAGATGAAAGTCATTATTGTATTTCCAACAATAATCCAGAACTGATTAAAACCACTATTTGAAGCAACCATCTAACCAACATTATAGTGAAATATAAGACATATTCAAAGTAAACAGCAACCATATTAAGATATGTGGACCATTACAATCATAACAGCAATAATGAAGTAAACTCTAGACATGTAAAAACCAAACTCACATATAAAATCCTAATGGAGTTTTTGTGGAATTTTTAAGTCTCTTTTTTATCGTAATGCGCATATTTTACATATTGCAAATGGACAGAGGCATCAAAGGTCAAGAGGAACGTGGCCACCTCATGTCAGTCTAGGTTAGCTGTGGCTACCAGCTCCTTCAGCCCATCCACACCAAAGATGCTGCCAACCAACGTTTATAGCAGAATAATCTGGTTCACATGTCGTTTTGGTGAAGAAGTAAAGGATGACTGCTGTATTTAGGTGACGCTGGATGTCCGGTGAGTACAAACGGATTATTTTGAAGCATGACGATGACTGATAAGGAAGTGATGAAGGCTAGCCATTGACTACCACAGTAAACCATGTTTACTCTGAATCAATGACGTATTCTCACTAGATTCATTTACATAAAGTTGGATCAAGCTCAGCTTTTAAATGCTCTCCCAGGATGCTTTGCAAGAGTGTTGACCACACCTCCTCAATTTCCATCAAAAATGACAGGGATCTGTGTGATGCGGGTGATTTGTCATGTATAGTGGGTACAAGCTGTAATTTTATGGGTCTATGAGATTTGTTAGTCATGTTACCATGGTAACTGATTACTTCTGTGATATGAGCTTCACAATTGCTTTAATGTATTATTTTTTCCCCATTTTTTCCACTCATTGTAAACTGAATAAACAGATATTTGGGCTATGAATCGGTGGTTAAACTGTGACTTTTGGCGTTTCCTCTGCCAGTCACTTGGCAGGCCAGCTTTCCCGCCACACCAACGAACCATGACATTACAGGGGTTTAAACACATAACCAGACACCCCAACTTTAACATCAAAACATGACAAACTGCCTCAGCACAGACACGGTAATGTATGTGAACTCGCCGAGGCATCATCATGGCACATGACGGTCATGAATACGGCGTTCATACCGTGGATCATCTGAACCCCTGAGTTAAAAAAGTGACTCACATATGGCAATGATTGGCATAAATGTGTGTAAGTGTGTGTGTAAGAGATTGTGATGGGCTTAGTAGGCACAAAGGGTCCCATTTAAACAGCTCATCACCCTCAATCCATCCCCCTCCAAACACCATACACACACACAGTAATGCCATTTCACTCCTTGCTCCCCAACATTACACAAACACCAGATTCCATCAAAGATCCCCCCCCTTCCCACCCCCAGCCCCCCTCAACTCCTCTGAATGCACAGAGCCTGCCAAACATCACCCAGCTTGAGATGACTGGTCTGATCACACAGGCAGGATGGAGGCTTAAACAATCATCCTCAGTGTTCACTCACACCCAGACCCACATTCCTCCAAAATGTGAAGAGGGTAATGTACCTGATAGCCAAAAATGAACCATAATACCTTTCAACTGTATCACATTTCAAATAAAAAGATCACGTTGAACATGTACTGTGCAGGGACTGTTTGAAAGCTTGAGTTGTGACTGCTGACCGCTGATTCTTCAACAATGAGTCAGCATCTTTTCTGCAGCCAGCCGGTCTCAGCGACTCGTGGAGACTCTTCCGTGACAGATGAGGACAGACTGATCAGATGTGTGCCTCTGGCTCACCATCCCATCATCCTCATCATGTCTGCCCACAGGCTTTGTTATGTTTAGAGCTATCTATTTGTTTGTTTGTCAGTCTCAAGCGCTTTACAGAGTTTTGCTTAATGAAGTGAAGTCCTCAATTTCCCATATAAAAATCTTGTACCAATAAACAGAAATATGAAGAATAGGCCTGCAACTGCAAGAAAATGTTTTTAGAGGATTAAGAGGATGGAGACAGGCGGCTCTGCCTGGTGACATGGCAAAAATGGAGCAATCTGAGCATTTATGAGCCAGGCTGTAACGCTGCTGCTCCAGCTGCTTTACGTATCCAAAAGAAAAAAAAAAAACTTTTCACGAGCGTGAGAAAAATCCAAAGTCATAGGAGATAAATGATATATGTAAACACAGTTGTTTATTTAACAAATATATACGTTTTCTGGGGTTTGAAATAATAATCAATTAATGATTAATATTTACAATATCAATATTTTTCATAATTGCTTTCTGATATGTATTGGGCTGCAACTAATCTGACTTTCCAAGGATTCATTTTATTTGATCAACACAATTAATGACTGAGTTTCTCGTTTACTTTGTCATAATGGAAGCCTCAAAACTTAACATCTAAAAATTTAACTTTTAAATGTATTATCACACAGCAAGATGAAAATTAAGAAAAAAAATTTGGAAAAATCCATTCAAATCCTAAAAAAAAACCGAACAGATGGGAACTGAATTTTAACTGTGTAAATGCCATTAAAACGTGTCACTGAGCGAGTCTGAATATTGCGGGGATCCTAAATACTTTTGTGATGTTGTGCTCCGTTTGCCCAGCCTACAACTCCTCCATTAGTCCGTCCAGACCTCACTAAGTCACTAAGACTACATCAGCACCAAGGATGCTACCAGGTGGGCAGAGAGACGACGGCGGTAGGAAAGAGCTGCTGCTTCACTCGACCCCCGTCACTCGATTCACCCCGAGGTCTGTTCGGCAGCATCGCTGAGGAAAAGCCTCAAACAGCACAACCCACCACATTCCACCAAAACAAACAAGCAGGGCCACCCAAATTTTTCAATTAGAGCCCCGGTAGGGGACAGGAAATGGATCAATGCAGCCTTGCCCCCATGGCCTCCCCTTCCTCACCTTCACCTCACTGAGCAGTGCTGACTTTGGGGAAGCGAAGGAGAAGGTGACCCACAGAGCTTCAAGTGTGGCCTTGTTATCATGGCTATCAACACAAAATAGGGACAAATGTTTTCCTGGGATATCAGAAGGACCTGCTCCCAGCTTATCCATCAACTAACTGCTCAGTCAGTTTCTTATCCAATCGATCTGTTAAATAAAAACACATGGTAAGATACCGTTTTCCTTGCAAAGAAAATACTCAAGGAGAGTAGGGAACAACAACAGGAGTACGAGAAGTTTAGACAGGCTTCATTCTGAATACTCTAGACTTAATGAGGCAAGAAAGAAAAAATTCCTTATAAAATAAAAATGTAGGTGTAAGCAATGCCTTCATATGTGATGTCAGGATGCTTTCTTGATCTCTGACTAACAGACTTAAGCTAGATTCATGAAATTGCATGTCCAAAGTTTAAGCGGTCTGGTGTCTCATTCACCTTAAACTGAGAGAAAATAAATATATTGTTCTGTTGATTTACTTTGCTACAGTAGCTTATGGTGGAAAGTTAAAAATAGTCCAGTCTGGAAGTGGCAGCCAGTCAAATCACCTGATTGATCGTCTCTCTTGTGACTGTTGCTATAACTCTAATCGCTTCTGTGTCAATTATAAAGTTTCTCCTACAAATAACCAGATTTATGAGAAAACCCCAAAGAACCACAGTTGGATGCAGAGTTGAGTATTTTAAGAACTCATTATTTCTTTAGCCAATTTTGACACTAAAAGATAAGGAAAGTTGTTTTCACAACATCCTGCAGCATGTTTTCTTGTCTGACACAAATCTGTTTTTGTGACTGTTATAAATCCGTAAATCCTCCAACACTGCACTGCTAGCTCTATTTACAATCGTACGTGTGGTTGCTTGTTTACAACATTATTTGTGGGAAAAAAATTCAAATTAATTTGTTTCCAAACATTTACTGTTTCCAGTGACTGAATGTGATTCAAAGCCTGAAAAAAACCCAAGTAATATAACAATAGGTTTCTTTAAAATTGCTTTAAAATGCAAACGCTCATTATTTAAAACTTTTGTGAGTAAATGTAAGAACTGAGACAGGCCCTTAAACAGATTTAAATTATCACCAACCAACATTCAGACTCGTTTGTGAGGATATTTAAGCTTCTTTATTCTGAAGCGGAGTCGCTGCTGATCTCTCTTCAGTCCTAAGTCTAGATCCAAACTCCACCCAGGACTGGAGTTTAGATCAGGATCTAGTCCAGACAGAACCGGTTAGTACAGGCTGCATTCACATGAAGACTCAACAGTTAATCAAATTCAGATCTTAATGAAAATTTAAATAAAACTAGGAAACTGCAAGGGCTGCAATATCTGGCATGTCTATTGAAGGATTAAAAATTTTTTTTTTTTTTAGATACTCACCGGTTTTACTAACTCAAAATGTCCTTCTTGTGTTACAGTCATGTCCCTAAAATATGAGTATTGATCTATTAGTGATGTGTTTCTGCCAAGTCAATGAAACCAACCAAAAATCTGAGCTGCTTGAGATATTAGCATCATATGGAAAAAAGCCTCTTCGATGCTCAACTGAATTAGCCACTTCTTGGATTAAAAACATGCCGTTTATCAACACAATCACTAAATATGGGTTCAAAACCTTTTCAGAACTCTTGAGACATCTGTTGCATGTACTGTAGATAATTAGGCTTTCCAAAACTTTTTACAGAATGGACCAAAAGGTTGCAAATAGAGCCAAAAAAAGATGTGGAGGTTTATACCACAACAAGTTTATTTGTGCTCAAGTAGGACAACTTGGGTAAAGCTGTGCCGCTCGGTGCCAACAGCATACTTTCCAGTTTACCACACAGGTCAATGTAGTAATGTTTCGACTCGTGTTAGAAATCTACTGCAGAGTGAATATTGAATATATATGATTTACAACAATTCAGCCTTGATTTGAGTTACTGCACCATGTGGTCATAATACACTAAACACTCTGCTGTGTGTCAGACCCAACTAATCTAACTAATCTAATCATACTAGATGGGCTGGCATGTTGTAAACTGTGCTTTCTTCAGCATACTGGACACATTATACATTCAGATAGACCACCCTAGAGTTAAATCTGGTGGGTCTGCCCTCTGTCTGAAATGGGTATTTGAGTTACATGAAATTATGAAGGGGATGCCCACTAATTTATCATACACAAAGTAAACAGAGATCTTAACAAACATTCAAATTCATAAAAAAGGGCAGTATTTGTGTAGTAACGGTCAGCTTGTACAAAGGTTTAAAGTCCCTGTCAAAGCAGACCCAACCTTGACTGTTGGCCCTGGTCTTTTAGTACAACATATAAACTCTCTTTTCCTGTTGTCCCTTGTCTCTTCACTGCTGAATAAAAAAGGAAACCCTTACTTGCTATTAAGCTGCTTAATGAAACACAAAGGTGATTAATTACCATCAGGCCAATTAGCCTAAAATTTATGAGTCCAAGTATAATACATATTTCCAAGTATAATTGATCTATTATGCACAATATTTTCAATTTACTATATGCAGATTAATGGGAATAATTTTACAAATCTGGTTTCATAATGTACTTTTACTGAAATAGATGCACCATGTCTGTCCAGAAGTCAGTACAATCCATGTTACCTAACAAGTAACTACTAACATTTTTACCTGCAATGTAACACTCCTGAATGGATGTGTGCTAATTTGATTTACAGTTAAATCTGACTTAAAACCACAAACTTACTAATCACTGGTGAGAAGGTGTTTTAAGAGTGTTTTTTTTAAATGTAGATATTGAATACTTGTGCTGAATCGCATCTTTTGTAAACACAGATCTTTGGCTTATAACACATTTTGAAGACAAAACTTACCGAGGAGAAAAATTTGAGTTTAATACTTTGACTACCACTCGTAGGTTAATAGACTTATCAACAATCATGTAAGATTCATTTCTGAAAGACAAGAAAAAACGAAAGAGGAAAACTGGTAGTGATCATTACCATGCCGAATTCACCGTGGGTCTGTCGTGGTTTCTTAGTGACTCGTGAGAAGTAAAAACCATGGACTATGACATTTAAAACAGCCTCGTGAACTTAAAATTGCATCAAATGTCACCAATATTTGGTTCCGCTAATTACGCTGCTGCTAAAAGCAATGTATAAAAGAAAAACCTTCAAAGACCAGTCTTACAACTGTTTTTACAAACGTAGACTATCACAGACTAGTTACAGCACTCGGTAAAACACACCAATGCAGCTTATTCGTGATTTAAAAGCAAACGTCGACATCTTTGTTGACAAATTTGACAGCTAACAGCTAGCACTGGCTAGCATTCGCTACCTATTCAAATCCCATTAACAGGAAGGTAAAATGTGACTGACATTTCCGTTAGTCAAAAACATACAAACCATTAATATTTCTGGCGTTTTGACATAATTATCTCCACTCTGCTCTGAACCTTTTACCAGATAACACAAAAAAAAAAACAGAACTTACCGTTCTCAGCTGCTTTCCTGCAGCGGCCGTTTCCTGTTAACTGTGACGACTTCCGGTCTACGTTTTCAAAATAAAACAAAAATAAAATAAGTGACGCGAGTAAAATCTAGTTTCAAGTCAACAAAGTAGCTGATTAATAAAGTTATTAACTTTGCAAATATGTGCCCGTAATTTGAAAATTTGTTACTTTTTATTTACACAAATTTAAAAAGAAAATCTGAAAAAAAAATCACAGCATAGCCTCTAATGTGTTTTCTGCCCCCCCTTAATCAATCGATTTGGGGTCTGGTATTGCATCAGCATTTGACTTTATCTTTGACAGAAGTTAGGAATGCTATTTTTGTTTAATGAAATCTGCATTTATTGCTGATTTCAACAATTAATATACACTTTTAATGTGTTATAATCAAAATCAAGATGGTTGCATTTAGAGTGGATGAACTTGTGCAGCAAGAAAAGCAAGCTGCTTTCTCTATTTGAAAAAAGATGTGCTGTGTGTGAGAATCATGGAGCCCATTGGGAGAACTGCGCTTTCCTTGTCTCTCTTTTCACGGTGCATCACTGAGGTATTTCCACTTGTTCTGGGAAAGGCGCAGCATCATTAGAAATGCAACAGAGACCACCCAGGCACACATTAGAACACTGATACCATTACATTTATCTCACCAAATTGTGCAGGGCAGAAAGAATTTCTGTGATAAGGCAAGGCCCAATCCCCAAGGAAACCATATTGTCCAATTACACAGGGTAATCTGATAATTGAGGGATCAAACTGTGACTTGGGAGTTTGCACAGATGCCGATGTGACACAGAGGCTGTTTGTCTACATAAACACTTATTTACAGCAATGATGATGGAAGATTTTGATCTCAGTCTCAGAGGTATGACCTTTACCGCTGAATGAGAAAGTCAGGGGGCATATCACATATACCACTTGGTGAACCTACAATTACTGCAGCATTACATGTATGTTTCATATCGTCAGCCTCGTAAAATAATGGCCTAAGTCATTTTGTTTCAAGTTCCAAGAAAAAAAACTGAACCAAATAGTTTTTGGGTTGTTTTTTTGTGTGTATGTGTTTTAAAAACCATGAAAATGTGACTTAGGCCATTATTTTAAGAGGGTGATGACATGTAAAAATAATGCATTGAAACATGTTTCAGGTGAATATCTCAGTCTTTACACTGTAAAGATGCAAATCCATTTAAGAGTAAAACAAGAAGAGTCTTTAAAGAGTCAAACTTTGAGAAGGATGAGAAAAACTGCATGTAAATGTTGGGTCAAGACCTGTTAGCTGAAGTTAGCGCACAAGCCTGAAAAAGTGGAAGAGTGAGGCGTACATGGTCAAACGATACCTACAACAGAGTCTCAGGCGCTCTCACACGATTACATCTGTATATTTTTCATGTCACTGTTCAACTTATAACCACAAAACTGAAGTAGGTAAAATAACTACAGCGTAAAATATCTCATTGTGTTTTTATGTATGGTTTTGTCCAGTTTCTGGGGAGGTTAATGTCTGTGACTACATATCTCTGATTCTGGGTCATCTACAAGGATGGCATCAATTTTCTTGTCTAAATCTTGTTTAGAGAGAAATGATTGCATATTCAAAACTCTCTTTTAAACAGCCATATTCACTGCCAACAATACCATCACTTAGCAAGGAAAAGAAAACTTGGTGTTCTTGATGTATTTTGATGCAGGCCAGACTTTCTGAGCAGGTGTCCGGAGGGACACGGTCGCTGCCTTGATCCTTGCTGTGACCCCCGACCCCTGTCCACCCAACATCCCGTAATGGCACATGCTGCGCTGGCACCACTGCTCATCTCCGAATCCTATTGTTCATTGTTTGTCTTCTTCAGTTTTTTCCCATGGGCCCCTGGCCAGTGAGAGGAAAAGGTCACTGTAAATATTGCGCTGAAATCCTCCCTCCCTCCCATTGAGCTCCTGAAGATGGAAGAGACGAGCAGTGGGTGAGCACTTCCTTCCTGTGCAGGGCATTTCGACTGTAACACATCAAACAAGAGCGAATCCTTCAATGTCAAAGATCACTGCAGTGAGATCATCTGCTCAGCGCTGACACCAAACCTGGACAGGTCTCAGACCCATTCACCGTTGGATTTTTCT
>JAOWBL010000019.1:11959564-11971463 GCA_028564865.1 Zenarchopterus dispar | reverse complement strand
GTATGAATTAATATATCTATATAAATATCTGTTTGACCTCAGGTAGGCCTGCGATCATACATACATACATACATACACATACATACATACATACATACATACACACATACATATATATATATATATATATATACATATATATATATATATACATACATATATATATATATACATATACATATATATATATACATATATATACATATATACATATATATACATATACATATATATATATACATATACATATATACATATACATATACATTATATATATACATTATATATGTATATAAATGTGAGAGTTAAGGTCAAGCAGAGCAGAAAGATTCTCAGGGTCCATTTAATATTTCTTTGGGCCGCAAACAAACACAATCCCTCATTGTGTTAGCAGTGGACTCATTTGGGACCCGGTCGCGACTGCATTGCAGACTAAGAAAAAAAGATCCCATCACAAGCACCTCTGAGAAGTTGTTGCCGTGGCCGCGGATCACTGGATATTTCCTAAAGACTAAATTAGAATCTCGTATTTAAGCTCAGTGCGTAAAAACAGTCGGTCTTCAAAGCGCTCCCAGAACAAAGATTCCCTCTCCAAACCAAGGCATCCTGATCTCGGCGGGGGTAAGTTTTGATGTTGCAGGAAATTTCTGGGGCCTTTAAGGTCCTCCAAACGGCTGTGTGTGTATGTGTGTAATAGTGGAAAATAATTTCATCCGCGCAGCCTTTGTTTGGCTGAGTGCAGAGGTTATTGTTTAGAAAACCGTTTATCTGAACTTTTAACGAGCTCCTCCAGGAAGAAAATGTACAAAGGTTTATTTGAGGGTGTGAAATAAAATCGAATTTTTATTTTTATTTTTTCTAATTATTTGTCAAGTTGTTGTTGTCTGTTTTTGGGTTTATTTTGATTGCAAAACTCGAGCTTTGGATTGGTCAAAGAGGAAGGGTTCTTATACGGAAGTCAGCAGGAATTCAGGCTGGAATATTATTTATGTGGGATTCAAATTCAAGAGCAGAAGCTTTCAGTTTAGGGACACACTACAATCTGATTTTTTTTTTCTTCCTCAAAAATCAATAATCTCCGTTTTGTCGCGGCGCGGATGTTGATATTACTTTTATGGGATATAGAACTCCATCATGTTGGACAAATCTACGTGTGATGTCTCCACAGAGGAGGAAACTGTCGACGCCCGCGCGCCTAATTTCGCTTTTCTCTCTCTAATGAACGTGAGGCCCATGGGACCGGCTCTGGCTCGGGGCGGTAAGCTGACACTGGCGCGCTGTGTGTGGTATCCAGGGCCGGGCTTGATGGAAAAAGCCTGCTTCCACTCATGTCAAAGTCATTTACTCAGAGCAACCCCCCGCTTACACACGCACGGCTAAGA
Organism: Zenarchopterus dispar; assembly: GCA_028564865.1. Taxonomy (NCBI): domain Eukaryota; kingdom Metazoa; phylum Chordata; class Actinopteri; order Beloniformes; family Zenarchopteridae; genus Zenarchopterus; species Zenarchopterus dispar. The sequence goes on along the minus strand of JAOWBL010000019.1, from coordinate 11,970,081 downwards.
CCACCACCTCCCCATCTCTCACACTCCTCGCCCCAGCGCGGCACCGCGACAGTTTGTTTTTGTTATCCTCTGGACCATTTTGGGAGGAAATTGTGAGCAAAATAATACAAATACTACAAGACTGTGCGCTTTTTTATTGCTTCACATTTCTGTGTTTCGGCGCAGACACCATGTAGGCCCATGTTTTTGGGGCATCTTGGTGTCAAATTCAAGCTGGACCTTTTGCTCTTTTTGTGGTGGTGTATTCGCGTCAGGAAAGTTTATGCTCTGTGGCACATCGGGCTGAAATCACAGCTTCACATAAAGAGGAGCGGGGGCGAGCGGCTCGTTTTTTAACTTGTGCGGCTGGCGTGTGGCGATGTTGATTGGGATGTCTGGGGGAGGTTTGATAGATGGCATAATTGCGTGTAGTCCGAACTTGGAGAGAAGCGGTGGGAGGGAAGAAAGAGGACGAGGAGAGGGGAGAATGTGGGGCTCTAACACTGCTGAGAACGGTAAGTGGACATGGGCCAGCTTTGTTATGAGGGTGGGAGGGGGGTGGCTCCATTCGTCACTGATTTCAGAGAGATTTGCAGGCGCGGAGTGCGGATGAGGAGAAAAGGTGAGGAGGGGGCTCCCGCGGAGGGAAGAGAGATTTATGAAATGATAGGTGGCCGGGCTTTGTTTGACTGGTCTCTTGCGTGCAATAAGTGGAGAGGTTTTCGTGTTTCCTCCACTTGAGGAGTTATTAAGGCAGTCGATGGCCACCCGGCGCGCCACACAGCGCCACTTAGCGCCGCTGTGACACCCAGTGGAGCCCTTGTGTTGATCTGCACTTATAGTCTCCAGTGGATAACTAGACCCCCCCCGCCCTCAATCTCTTCCTCTTCCTCTGTCAGTGCGTACAAGCCGTGCGTCAAAGGAGCACCGTGCGTAACGGGAGAGTCGTGCGTAACTGGAGACAGATTTCTCTCCATTTTGCAGCAGGATTCTGGGGACCGCTGGTGGTGTGAGGCTTGCTTGCAGCGCCACTGACCGCTGGACCTCGCCGTATTCCTCCGCTTTAACGGCTCACGGCCCGTCTCTTCTCCCTCCCTCTCTCCTCTTTACGCCAGCTGTACGTCAGAGCTGACATGACAACCGAGACCTCTCAGCAGCAGCTGGACCCTCCGCCTCCTCTGAGATCCAGCCCGGCGTCCGGCGTCCTGCACCCCGCCATGCTGAGCCCACAAGCCGCCACGGAAAGTTCGTCCGCGAGCGTGAAGGGGAAGAAGGCGAGCTCCGGTTTGAGGAGACCGGAAAAGCCGCCGTACTCCTACATCGCTCTCATCGTCATGGCAATACAGAGCTCTCCCACCAAACGGCTGACGCTCAGCGAGATCTACCAGTTCCTCCAGGCTCGCTTCCCGTTCTTCAGGGGCTCATATCAGGGCTGGAAGAATTCAGTCCGGCATAATCTTTCACTAAACGAGTGCTTCATCAAGCTGCCCAAGGGGCTGGGCAGGCCGGGGAAAGGCCACTACTGGACCATCGATCCGGGCAGCGAATTCATGTTCGAGGAGGGCTCTTTTCGGCGCAGACCCAGAGGGTTCAGAAGAAAATGTCAAGCTCTGAAGCCCATGTACCGGATGATGAATGGCATAGGCTTCGGCACGTCCATTCTCCCGCAGAGCTTTGACTTCCAGCCTCCATCCGCCACGCTCGCCTGTCACAGCAACAGCTATAACTTGGACATGATGAGCAACTCAATGGCTGGCGGATACGACGGCCTGAGCGGCGGCCACCACGTCCCTCACATGTCCCCGAGTCCCGGCTCCACGTACATGGCGAGCTGTCCCGTTCCCCCGAACGGAGAGTACGGGCCGGACAGCAGCAGCAGCCCGGTACCGTCCTCCCCGGCTGTGGCCAGCGCGCTGGACGGCCACTCCCCGTACGCCAGCACGTCCGCGCACTGGGCATCCTCCGGCGGGTCCCCCTACATCAAGCAGCAGTCTCTCGCCTCCAGCAGCCCGGCAACGTCTGGTTTACACTCCGGAATGTCGCCTTATTCCCTGGAGCAAAGTTATCTTCACCAGAACGGCAGGGACAGCCACTCCAGCGACTTATCAGGTACCACGAGCGGGCTCCGAGCGCTTACTCGGGACCAGAACCAGTCTGATCCTTCTGAGTCGTTACAGAATATAAATATGTGCAAAAAGCGATTAGATTTGGTTTGCAGGTGAAGGAGCTCTAAACTATAATATACAAAATGACAGCTTGAATCTGCAGCAGAAGCTTGCGTGACCATTTTTAAATATGAGTGAAAACGAAATTATAAAATTATAAAAGTTAAAGGAGAAAGATTTTCAGAATTTGAAAAATCAGAAATGATCTAACATTAAAGGTACAGACAATAACATATATGTTTGATTGAGATTTCGTAATTGTATCATTTATTCAGTCTTTTTTGTGGTCATTATTTCAGTTTAAGGGTTTCTCGCTGATCTGAAACCTGCTGGAGTTCGTTTAATTGAATCACAGCGTCATGTGTACTTGAGTTACTGCCTAAAATGCACAAACGTGCATAAGCTGTTGCTTTAAAATAATGGTTGAAATAAATAGATTTTTGACCAAAGAATTCAGAAAGTGAGTCGCATGTTTGAGCCTATCATCCCACTTTGTGGGATTTCCTCCGTCACATCTGCATCAGCCGTCACGGGACATTTGGCCTAATTAATAAATAAAGAAAAAAAAAAAGAGCTTCCCCTCCCCATTTGACCCCCATTTACTCGAACAGAACACAGTGGGGCTTTACTAAAGTCAGGGGATTTCACGGAGGCGAAGGACCCACGCTGGAGCCCGACAGGGTCCCAGAGGTTAACTAAACAAAGACTGCGCAGGTCGGACCACACCGGTGGCGCGTCTCCGCCGCAGGAACGGGAGTCCTCCTTCAACTCTATGCAGCGTCTTCATCGAGCCTGCGTGGACATGAAACGTGCTGTGGCTCCGGAACTGCGTCGGTACTGGAACCGTGGGTCAAACAGGCGCGTGTGCAGTGTGACAACGGGCGCAGGGGCATGGAGCGGTGGCCCGGAGGATGGAGGCTGGAAACCAGTCACATCTGGAGCCCTTATGACCCCGCCGGAGCCTCCTCATTTATTTTTCTGTTTCTGGAAACCGAAACTGCACTTACTGGCACAAAATGACGGTCGCTGGAAAAAATGTAAATACTGCAGCGAGTTTGGGCTTTTAGAGGGAATTTGGCACAAACAGGTCAATGATTTCTCCAACATCAACAAAAATAAAGAGGAATAAACAGATGGAGAGATAGATCTTTAAAATCAAATCATCAGAAGTGAAAGACGGCCAAAAGAAAAATATTATTAGAATTCAGTCATTTCTCTTTTTCTTTAAATAAATCACCCTTTTGTTAGGCCGTGGAAGATTTAGACTTGTGTTAATTAAAGACGATTTCAGCCAAATAAATCCCACATGTGTCACCTTTCAGATAATAAAACATTTCTTTTTTTCTGCTCTAAGTGTGGATTTGGGAAAAAAGACAACACAAATGTTCAGAGAGTAACTTGTATCATGTCCGATCCATTCTTCTGCTGTATTTTGATGGTACAGGCCTACATGACATGTCAACTATAAGCAGTATTAACGGATGCACATGTAGACTGAAGTGTTTCTCAATCCCATCTTTGTTTCCACAGTGGGGATTCCACGCTATCAAAGCCATTCCTCGGTGTGCGACCGGAAGGATTTTGTGTTGAACTTTAACGGCATCTCCTCCTTCCACCCGTCAGCCGGAGGATCCTACTACCACCACCACCACCACCACCATCCCCAGAGCGTCTGTCAGGACATCAAGCCGTGCGTGATGTGAGCGCGCACACACGCACCCGAGTCAGTGCGGACTTGAGGAGAGAAGCGCCGACGGTCACAGTCAAACTGCAGCTCCGTCACATCTGAACAAAAAGCGGACGTTTTTATTGTTGTTTTCTAGTTTTTGAAGGATTCACACTCGGATGCATGGTGGTGTCCATTTTCACGCGTTTGCCTCTTACATGCAGCCAAAATAGCCTTTTTTTTGCCTGGACTTGAGAAAACTATGCATTGAAGGAAATGAAGACCCCTAAATGCCTTTTGTAAAACCACTTTCTGCCTTTAAGAACCCCGACGAGCTTTCTTCTTCAAAAGAAGTTTCAGAAACACGACTTTTGATGTTTGCTCTTATAACACGTGCAAACAGCTTATATTCCATGTAACGATGTTTTATTTTATTCTGAGTAACTACACACACTTCGCTTTCATGAACCGCAACAATCCTTGCACTTATTGTATAACCTTTTTTTTTTTTGCCAACTTGTTTGTCCTGTAAAAGGCATCAATAAAGCTGATCTATATTTTAGGCTACATTCATTGACATTTTTGTCTTTTCATGCAGATTTGGTTTAGGTGAAAAGAATAGGGAGCTTTTATGTGGCAGAATTACACCAGTTTCCTGCACCGCCGGAAGTTGATTTTGACTTTTGCATTTTAATTATTTTGCAACACGCCTTTAGTTCATCTTATCTGACATACAGCAATAACAAACGCTGACGTTGTTTTCTGCTTTAATAATTATAATTTTTGTTCATTTCTACATGTTATAATTGCTATTTTTTTACTTTAAGAGCTGTAATGTAGAGCTGATCAAGAATTTGTCTTGATGCTTTGATCTAAAGGCTTCTAACACTTTCAGGTTTTTTATTGATATTATTCTCTAATATCAAGTAGATTTCAGCAAAATAAGATACAGAAAAAGCACATCCGTTACGTCCAAATGATCCGTTTAGAGTCCAATTTGTTGGGAAAAGATCGATTGATTTGTGAATGCTTTATCTGTCCGTTTTTCTTAAAAAAAAAAAGTTCGATAATCTCTTTTTTAGATTTTTTAGACATTTAATATTGTGTGAAATTCTAAAGCATCTATTGTTTTGCTGTTTTATCAAAGATATAATATCCATATTTTTGACAATTGTTACACCACAAACTTTAAGTGTTCATAAGCCCAGAATACCTGAGAGAAGATGAAAATAATATCAATGTCCTTTTTTTAAAAAAAAATATAAATATTTAAGATACAAAAGGAAAATATAGTAATACAAAAAATAAAACAAATGAATCTACAGGTAAAAGTCACGACCTAGCACAGATTTAACTCCTGTTAAGGAAACTGGCCCATCCAGATGTTTGCAAAGATTTATATTTAGGATTCAATTTTATTTAGGTTTAAGAGAAGCAGGTTAGTGTATTTTCTATCTGTATGTTAAAGATAACGAAAATAAAAATGGATGTCATGAGAACTTTGATAAAACAGCTAAACTTGGGTTAGCCTAAGCACTTTAACTCCTGTTTGTTTTTTTAAATGTCTTTTATTCTGTCAGTTGTGACATAAATTTATATTTTTGGAAACATAAACGTAGAATATAAATAAAAATGTTTTTAAAACCCAACAAAAAACAGGGAGGGACGTTTTACCTGAGTAGGCTGTAATCACATAATTACTATTAGTTTATTTGGTCTTTTAAGTTGTTCATTTTAAAAGTTTATATTTATTAGCAGGTCATCTGAAACTTTTAAACTGTGCTGAGCTGTAATTTAAAGTACAAAGTACAGTATGACCCACGGAAATGACTGATGTGGAAAAACCCAAGATCGTTAATAATTCTAATATTAGTGACTTGATCACTAATGGAGAAGTAAAACCACGGCCAGAACCACGCAGGAAGACAAGTACAGCAGGAACAATTGAAGGCTGATGTCACGCAGGAGGCTCAACGTGAAAGCCCACTCACAGCTTACTTTATTTTTTTGAAAACCAGATTGTTCTCCGTCTTTAACATGCACCACAGCCACCTCCAGTCTGCAGTTAGAAACCTCCCTGAAGTGACTCCTTTCCACGTGAACGTCTGTAGATGCCACATAAACAAAGCCCGAGTCTGTGGAAATGCTACAGCGTGGTATTTTTAGTGCGCGGGAAACAGATCAGACTGACACGGAGGAGCCTCATCACACAAACAGAAAGCAGACTTGGACAATTTTGTTAACATGACTTTTGGTCGTGAGTCAAATGCAGCATCTCATTTCTAAATATGCAGATGTTGGAGAGGCTGCAGGTCGTCACCGGGCCCGTGACGTCATCAGCGCCCTCCGACACCCAGGAGAAGCCCCGCCCCCCAGCCCCCCCTTCCCTCAGTGTTTGTCAAGTTAAACAATTGTTTCAAGACTTTTTAAAATCGAGTTGTTTCTCATAAGAATAATTCAACACAAACAGAAAAACAAAGAAACCAGTCTCACTAAAAAAGAAGTATAAATGAAAAAGGGTTTGATGGCTGACAAGCTGGGTTGCCATGGTGAAGAAAATAAATAAAGATGTGACTGAAAGTCATCAAATCTGCATCTCTTCAAAATCTGACAGTGAATAAATGTGAGGGGTCAGACTGGAGGAGTATGAACAGTGTGTGTGGGGTGTGTGTGTGTGTGTGTGTGTGTGTGTGTGGGGGGGGGGGGGGGGGGGGGGGGGGGGGGGGGGGGGGGGGGGGGGGGGGGGGGGGGGGGGGGGGGGGGGCAAACGTTCAGTGCTAAAACAAGCATTTGCACTTAAATCTAAAACGACTAACTTTTCTTCTTCTCTCTTTTTTTTCTCGACCCTCAGTGACAAGAGGCCTCCAACTCTCCACAGCTGCGGGACCCCGCCGTGGGCCCGTGTGTCCGATACGCTGGAGTACAGCGCCATCTAGGGGTGAAAGCCGGAGCGGAGAGGAGCTCCTGGTGACGCGACCTCAATTAAAAGTCCACGGGAGAAATGAAAAGGAAAGTGGGGTAAATACGCCACGATCACAGCCACTCACGACCTGATCTGACCTCCTCGCTTTTATTTACTTTTGCCGATTTGAGATTCGTTGCACAGCTGATGTGAGAATTTTTTCTCCATTACAAATGTTCTGGTTTGGACTGCGCGACTGTGTCGCCTGGCGCGAACAGGCGTGATCTGTGGTCACGACGATTATCCTCCATCGTGGAGGTTGCCGGATCGATTCTTCCACCTGTCTGGTGTAAGAGTGCCCCACCCCCAAACCTGGAAAACCTGGAAAAATGGGGAAGACTGTGACAGGAAAAGAAAATGATGTGGGAGAGATTTTCTTTTGTATGAAATATTTGTTAATTAAAAAAGAAAAGAAAAATCTTTTACAGCCATTTCTGTAAAATAAAAGAACATTTGGGTCCAATAATAATAATAATGTCAGAAAGCCTCTGAGCAAAAACATGTAAACAAAAAGGATCCTCATTCTTCCCGTTTTAAAAACCCGAGTCTCCAGGTACTTCACCCACTCACCCGTGTCCACACCCATCCCCCACTCAACGTCCATGACCTTACAAAAGGTCCACAGGAGACTCAGCTGAGGGGAGATAGGACATTTCAGTTAAAAACATTGATTAGAAATTAATGGCATCTCAAATGTTTTCAGCTAAAAAATTAAAAGATTTAAATTCCCCAGATGATCCGTTTTAATGGTCTCAACAACTTTGACTTTCCTCCAGTCACATGAACTTTTTAAAACCAAAATAAAGGTTTTCAGCAGCAGCTGAAGCAGCTCATGTCGCATTTGGTCATCACAAAAAATAAATAAATAAAAGCATCACAGCGGGAAGGTGACCTGAGTGAAGAAAGTGTCGTATCCAGAGCTCCTGAGTGGGACGGAAGGAAAATCAGAGACGCCTTAAACGATCAGCTGGATTCAAACGACTCAAAACTCAGATCACTTTAGTTAAAGAGAAAAATAAATGTTTATTAATGTAGTCTATAAAGTGTGACGGAAAATGACGGATTTCAGCAGAGGTTCTGCAGATGGAAACAAATGTGGAGGTCTGATGAATCAGAAGGACCTTCAGGTGGAATCAGAACATGACAGAACTTTACAGTTTCATGACTGGAGCAGAAGATCAGGCTGACTTCTAAACCTGAACGTTAAATAAAACAGGTCCTCAAACTAGGAGATGATCCCAATCAGTCTCTGACAAGCTTCTCAGATGTCCTCTGTCGTATCATGATGTCCACCATGCTGAAGATGGACCAGAGAAGTAAAGCAGACAGATGTCCGAGGACATCAGAAGAACCTTCTAGACCAACATGTTAAAGACTTGAAGAACATCTCCAAGCACCTTCACGTTCCTGAGACTCCAGTTGGAAGTTTAGGCTCCACAGGACTGAAGACAACCTCCGTGGACACAAGAGGACAAACTGAAGAGACGATAATACGAACGGAAACCAAAGAAGCCACAAGGTGAACTCCAAGATCAAGGTCCAGTGTCAGATCATCCATCACTGCTGGAACCAAGGTGGACCACTGAGGACAACTCCACTGATGGAAGAACATCAGAAAAAAAAAAAAAAAAAAAACAGACTGGAATTCATTAAAATACTTATTGACAAGCCACAGAGCTCCTGGGAAACGTCTGTTGGACAGATGAGACAAAACTGGAACGTTTGGACAAGTCCCATCATCTCTACGTTACAGGGTACCAATTTAATCTGAAGACCATCAAGATGTTCTGGAGACAAATGTGGTGACCAGTGTCTGAAAGGTTGGTCTCAGTCTCAGGTCATGTGACCTCCAACAGGACAATGTCCCAAAACACAGATGTGTCCTTCTACGAGTCCTGACTCATGCAGTCTGGAGAAGAAACCTTCAAACCTGAGACACCTGGAGATGTTTGTCAACGAGGACCAGAATACCTGTCCACAGGTGGACCAGTCCCACTCAGAGTTACATCATGACCTGATAACAGTCAACAAGTTGTTAAACTAAACGTTATTGTTGTTCAGGCTAGTTTCATTAGTTTATAACCTATATAGAGTCACAAATATAAAGAGTACGGTAAAGTATTAGACTGAACAACAACGGGGCTAAATCAGAAGAGGGTTGGTTCGGCTCCAGGAGTGGAGGTAAGAGGCTGAGACAAAAGCTGAAGTTTTCCTGATACCCTGTATTAAAGACGAACAAAACACACATTTGAATAGCCACTCAATAAATATTTACAACAACAGTGTTTAGAGATTTACACAAAACTCCCGAAGTAGCGCTATAACCGGAAGGCCAATTTGGCCGTGTAAGGCAACACAAGAGTTTATTTCATGGCTTAGTCCAACAACGGCCCAAGTGTCCACAGGAGGTAATCCAAGTGTGGGAGTGGGCCGAGTGAACAAGCTGCACGGGGAAATCAGGTAGAAAAATGAAAGAGGGCAGCTGTGAGAGGCCTCCTACCGGCCCGACCAAAGCAGGGCTTTGGTTCAGGACATGTGGTCCAGAGTCCAGAATCACAGTTCTGGTTCCTGGGTTTAGCTCGCCACCCAAACAAACCTGGCCTGAATAAAAGTAACAGGGCCAGTGTAAGTTTTATGCATGCATTAAATCATCCTAATCAAATCCAAAAATACATATTGCAGCTCGCTTTTAAATAGTTTCTATATTGTACAATATTAGTCAAAATAGTTCACAACAATGGATATAAAGTTATTCTTAATCATTCAAATATTCATCCAGTGTGCATAATGTTGATACACAGTAGTATTAAAATCATAGCAGCACAAAGTGTACCTTTAAAGTGCATAGATGGTATTCAAATGGCTACAAATAACTTAATGTTTGAGCCAATAAAGTACATGAAGTGCATCAAAATCTAAACATCAAATCAACAGTCAATGGCTTAAAGACTCAGATTACAGTTTAATAAGTTAAATACATTTGACGGAAACGGGCTTTAAGCTTGATGCTAACCATTTCATTCAAACCAATGGGGGCGGCTAGCTAGGCTAACCCCATTAGCCTGAATGAAATACTAAGCTAAGTGCTAGCGCAACTCACCAGTGCCGTAGTTTAACCTTTTCTTTTTCCCTTTGTGCTCGTTTGCCGAAGTGACAGCACCAATAGTCGATTCCTCACACTGAGATCGCCCAAACTTTCCCGCTTGTTCCTCTCTGCTGCTTCTCGCACAGCTGTTTTAAATCCTGCTATTGTGCGTGCTCAGTCACGTGACCGCGTGACGCGGCGGCGCATGACGTAATGCCGTAAATCAAAATCCGAAGACGTGGGGAAGAATGAACATATTTTAATAATTTCCACATATTTTTTTGCCCGGGTTACAATTTATTTTTAATGATTCGACAATTTCTGACTTTTATTAGTTAATGTCTCAAGTTCTTCAGTGAGCAGAGTTTGTTTGTTTGTTTGTTTATTTGTTTGTAAAGAAGCGTACCAACACACGTGTCCACGTATTTACATGTTTTGGAGCGTGGAGCTCGTGTTCCGGTCCAACACAAGCGTGGAGAAGAACATGGACCTTCCACACAGAGACGCCCCGACGGGGATCTAACCAGGAACCAGGAACTGCTGCCAGGTCGCCATGGTAACCTCCAATCCACCAAAACCAGGCTGAACTCATTTGTCCAATTATTAGTCCTCTTTAGGAACATTAAAATCTGACTTTTATACATTTTACATCAATGAAAA
>JAOWBL010000019.1:11877246-11895780 GCA_028564865.1 Zenarchopterus dispar | reverse complement strand
GTGGGAGGGGCTGCGTGGGAGGGGCTGCGTGGCGGGAACCCTCCCCCCTCGTGGACGGACAGCTGCAGATCCTGAAGATATGAAGTTGTTCTCCTATCACTTTGTTTTATGTCGGTACCAGTCCCGACGCTCCTGCGGACACGCTCCACTCTTCCCAAAGTCGGGGAACTTTCCACTCATGAATTATTCAACATTTTATCATCTAAGATCTTTTAGAGGCATTTTATTTTTGTCTCTAATCACAAGGCGTCTCCTCACAGTTGGGGTCCGTTTTGGGAAGGCGTGGAAATGTCCACGGCGAGCCTCCTCTGAACCCACAGACACCCACATTTACCTTAAAAACAGGACCCTCACACACCTCCAGACCCGCAGGTCTGAAAGTTTAAAGGTCTTTTTTGCAGCGCTGCAAGTTCTGGACACAGTTTGTCCAAATCTGCATTTTGTGCTTTTTCTTTTTTAAGTAAAAACAAGAGATTTGGATAAAGAATGAGGGAATAAGAGTAATGTTTTTTACTTTCATATGCTTTTCACATACCTTTAGCATAAAAACCAGTAAAGTTTAAAGGATTATACTTTCATATTCTTCTTCTCTGGTTACTTCCTGTTGTAAAATGGTCTGAACGGGTTAAGAAAATTTTCACAAAATAAAATGTAATTACTGTAAGTTTCCATCAAACACTTATATGTTAGACAGAAATCACAACTACATGTTTTTTTTTCTGGTATCCATCGTCTGTCCGACCAGGTCCGTCTGTCAGCAGGAACGCCGTTTAAACAGAACTGGAGAAGAAAGTAATCAAACATCTGATCACCTTTGCTTTTAACGACTTTTTAAAAATCTTGGTTTTACGTTCGTTGGTTTATTGGGACAACTGATGACGGGCTGTGAGTTCCAGCTATCAAAAGTGAAATCACCTGCCGTGGGAATGTTTTCCAGTGTCCCAGTAAAGGTCCCAGTGTGACGGCGAACCATAACTCAAAAACTGCAGGAAAACAGAGGAAGTGCTTGTTAAATATTCCTCATACATCACTGATTTTATCAGAAAAAAGCTGCGTTTTTGTTCTTAAAAATCACAATGACCCACGACAGTCAGATGAGGGTCAGATCACCCAAAACTCACTTTATAGGATTTAACATCTGTTAGTGGGTATTTTCTACAAGTGTTAACCTAAGCAGAACTTTTGGACATTTTAGGACCCGGTTAGGAGATCAAATCGATCTCTCATCCAGTTTAGGCCTGTCAGAGCGAGGATCTTCTCAAATACTGTAAAAGGCATCCAAAAATATTTTATTAGAAGGCAAATGTTGGCAGAAATCCTGCTCGATGTTAAAAAATAAAATAAAAATTAGACCGCATAAACGACTGAATTTAGACGAGTAAATATGAGGTTCCTGAAGGAAAAACACTGGAAGGAGGTTTTCTTTGCATCATCGTCTCCATGTAGAAGTTCAACTTGACACAAACTAGCCAGCAGTTCCCGGCCAGGACTTGGACCCGGAAGTTTAAACTTATAATAATCTGGATCTGTAAGTGGTCCATGATTCAGTGTTTGCTAAAACGTTCATAAACTGTTTTAGTGTGATGGAAAGCGGAGGACTATTCCCACCCGTTGTGTCGTTGGACTTATTTCCCTCTCATGATGGTAAACCCGGACCAGGACTTTAGTCACATGACATGGTCTGATCAAGTCAAAGCGGTGGTTTAACTCAACCGTGCAAACGCAGAGACGAAGAGCAGTTTCAAACTCTGATAAACCCGTTTTTTTAATCTGATGAGCGGCTGCCTCATCGCCGCGACCTGAGACAACACTGATAAGGAACTGGGTGACACGGTGAGATCACCGGGGGTCTTTAGGGACAGCTGGGAAAATGCACAATCATCATTTTCAAAAAAACACGATATGGGCACAACATAATATTTTAAAAACAAATAAAACCCCCCCTTCATCCTCTGGGCGCTTTATCTCCCTTTTGAGTGCTTGTTGATTCATTAATGTTATCTGGGCACCGCAGCAGGGGTGAAGGGAGGGAGACGTGCACCGCGCTCACAGAAAACACAATCACCGCTTCCTGAATCACACGCCGGGTTTCCCATAATATATTTTCAAATCAGCCATCTCGCTTCACCTGCTGCCGCTGATAGCCTCATCCTCCGGCTAACGTCATCGCCACCGACGTCCCAGAGGGGGCCCGCAAAGATGGTCGGGATGAAAGATAGATGAGAGCCGCTGAAGTTACGTAAACCACAGACATAAATCACACTTAGAAAAATATGAATTTACTCTGAAGCAGATTGAGAATTAGACGCTCAGCAGTTCCACGACCCAATACTGATGTTTCCTAAATATCAGATATTGTTTTTGATTAAACTGAAGCTGATATTTTAACATGACAAAAAAACAAACCCTCACCTTTATATCACCCTAAAAACGTCGGGTTTCGGTACAGATCATTCACCGTTTACAGGAAAAACCACGTTCAGACCCGTTACCGGTCGGCAGACAGATTCTCTTTGTAGCAGAGCTGCTCCTGGTTTCAGTGGGAGTGGGAGTGGGGGGTGAGATGGACACTGATGCAATTCCCTGATCGGATATTGTCAAATATTGATGTAAAAACAAACAAACAAACAAACAAAGTATTTAGGAACATGAAGTTGTTTCTTTTGGTACAACATGATACTTTATTACTGAAGGGATGTAACTTTGTTTTTATCTTTTATTGTTTTTTTCCCCCCCAATATTCAAGTTGAAGACCTCATTTTCGTTACTGCTACTTGTTTAATTGTTATTGAACTCATTGTTTCTGGATCTCTGACATACAGATCAATATCTGTCCCAACTATGAAAACTTAAATACTCAATATCACACACACACACACACACATACACGTTGAGCAGCGTTATCAGCAGCGAGCGGCGGTTAGATGAGAGCGGCGTCCTTGTTGATGCTGAGCGATAACATCAGGACATTAACACAAAAACTCGGGTTAAACGACACTGAAAAGGACGAGTCATGAAAACAAGCTGCACAGTCGCACAAACGAAGGACACACAAACCTCACACACAACCTCCGAACACAGAGCTGAGAGGGTTTTTTTTTTACTTTTCTGTAATGTGTCCAGGGAATGAGATAAGACAAAACTAGTGTAAACAGTGTATGTGTAAACAGTGTGTGTGTGTGTGTCTCCACATGTTGCACATAGGAAACAGATGCATCACCCCTGGCTATTAGAGAGAGAGAGAGGGAGAGAGGGAGGGAGAGAGAGAGAGGGAGAGAGAGAGAGGGAGAGAGGGAGAGCATCCTGCAGATTTCTTTGTTCCACTCTCCAGACACCTCGAGGGGTAAACGGCCAATAAAACATTCGCAGCATTTCAGGGGTTCATGGTGACCTGAGCAAAGTCCTTTCATATGGCGATCTGTGTGTCAGAGATTCGTAACGGCGGCTCGCGGTGTACGAAGAAAACGTTTTCCAGCAGCTGCACAGATTTCCAACGGCTCCGACTCTCGGAGAGGAACTCTCCGCTTCTGTAATCCCGTTAAATGTGCTGCTGCTCTCCATCATGGGACGCCCTTGTAAACAGATATTCTTCATCTCAGTGAGTCTCTTCCTGTTGTGATCTGGTGGGCGTGTCCACAGCTGCACACCTGAACTCCAGCTCACCAGCAGCAGTGTTTACTCCACCAGATTGTTGTTCTCCGTAAAGATCTACCCGTCCAAGTCTGGGACAAGAGTTAGATTTGTTTGTTTGCTTGTCCGTCCACCTGCCCGCCTGTTTCCTGGATCACCCGTTTGTTCTTCAAGACCGAGGACCTACTCCACCGCCTCCACCCACCGAATGCCCTCCTCACCTGCACTCTGGATCACCTGCCCAAGCCAAGACTTCCTCCACCAGAACCTCCAACCTATCCCGACTCCCCTGATATTAGAAAGACTATTCTTTTATTTGTCCACTCTTGGATCCTGCTTCCCACCTGTCCCTTAACATTTCCTGGGTAAATGAAGGTAATAATAATAATAATAATAATAATAATAACATTTTCAACCATTTTCCTCTCCTTTAAAGTATGACTTGGTAATTAAGCCGTCATTTCATTCAAGTAACAGAAACCATTCAAAATAACTATAGTTTGGTGCATCAGATGCCTGAAAACAGAAGACTGTACACGGCCGATGTTGCTTGCAGTGGCCGTTGCTATGGTTACCAGCCTGTTACCAGAGGTTGCCATGGTTACCAGAGAGTTCGGTACCTGAAAGTCACATCAGTTCTGTTGAAGCCAACTTCTCCTCCACTTGCTGAAGTTTAAACCAAACAGAAGATTAGAGATCGGGGGTACTTTAATTTAAGGACAAATGCTGTAACAGAGAAAAAAAATGAACTTTGATATCAAACTGCTTTCTTGCTGGGATTTATGTGTAGGTTCTGTACCAACCAGAACCTGAGTTTGCATCGATACTTGGACTGCTGGATAGAATAAAACACATCTAACTAAGGTTTTGCTGCAGGTCCAACTCAGAGGCGGCTTTTGTCCGTGTACCGAGTGGGCGGAGCCTGCAAAGCCTTGAATGAGTGTGTATTACAGACACACTCACCAGTTCTAGCAGTGAAAACACACACTGTTATGTACACACAATTAGATGCTTATAACATATCAAATTCAACGTGTGGACTTTACTTGACTTTTACATAAAGGAAATAAGTTTTTTTCCTCCAGTGTGTAGATTATGGATTAAGAACACCGATATCATGACATTTCTGCTGACTCAGCCCTGAAACACGAACGATGAGTCAGCCTTCAAATAGTAAAATGTGTTATTAGCGCTCCAGGTTGTGTAATCATAAAACTATATATCCATCTTTTTTCTTCATCCCTTCCCAACATCGCTGCCCCCCACCCCCTCCAGTCAGAGCAAATGGATCCATCCCAGTGATGGTTCCTGAGGGTGCACTAACTCTGCCTGTGCACTTCTGTTCCTGCCCTTCCTGTGGAGCTGTGGGGGGACTCGCTGCAGGAAACTTCCCTCTCCGAGGACAGCCCACTTCCTCCAGAGAGAAAGAGGGACTGAGGTGAGGCTGGAAAGTGAAAGCACTCCGCCGCTCACTGCTAAATACAATCCCAAATGTTTGTGTTCTGTAACCGACCGACCAAGTGTTGAGATGATCAGATGTTGATTAGAGAAAGAAAACAGATCAACAAGTCTACGTCTAGGAAAACTGTACTACTGGCAAAAAAAAAAAAAAAAATCTCGAGTGCAGAGCTGCTATTCTGAATTATGCATTTGGCACTTTAGAGTCAGTTCAGATCCAGAAAACTGTTTTAATATGCTCATTTCAAGGTTTGATGAAACTGCTGAGGCTCACTGAGCCAAATCCCTGAGCAGATTTAATCAATTAAAACGGGAATTAGTATTTCATTAGTACACCGAGTAAAATATATCATCAGATATTGAACAGTGAAAGAGTGAAACCCTTAAAAAAGCAAAGTCTGCAGAGGGCAGAAGAAAGGTTGTGGTGAAGTGAGAGGCCCGAGGTTTGGCTGGTTGGGAGTCTGTTCCTGCAGAAGTTTGTGGTTTGAGCTGGTGTTGGGGAAAGGGGAAAAGGGTCAAACTTTTAAAAAGCTCAAACGTGGATTCGCTGCTGCAGGAAGGGCGAGCTGCAGGGCGGCGAACATGGGTGGTCAAGTGTTCGGCGCACGAGTACACCAGTAAATTTTACCCATAAGCCTCATTGTTTCCTCAGCACGGGCAAGTCCAACCTCTGTCAACCTCTCGGTAATGCTGCATAAATCAGTGGGAACCACTTTATACTTCATCTGCTGCTGCTGGCCTTGGTGTCCACAGCCGTGGATTTCCAGTACTTCAGCTGTATGAGCATGCATAATCTCTGCGAGTAATGAAAACGTGCACCTGGATGAACACGCAAAAAAAAAAAAAAGAAAAGAAAAAAATGGGGCAGAGCAAATTATAAAACCAATCCAACAACAACAAACAATTCATCTCTGGCCGATAAATCCAAGATGAAGTGAGGTGTGTTTAAATCAATCAAATAAATAGTTTCTCCACCGTTAACCCTTCGCGTACTCGCCACACACTCCCACGTTACAACCTCCAGATCTACATCCGACCACAGAGGGCAATAAAGCCGCTACGCTGGACGCTAACGTGCGCATGATTCCCAGAAACAAAAGCGTCTCTGTTGGCAGGGAGCACGACACACGAGTGTTTTGAATTTCCTCCAGGCACATTCGCTGAGAAACGTTTTCCTTCCTATCTCACACACCGAGCTGCCCCAGGGTGTTCCCCTCCATCTAAATATTCAAAGAATCCTTTGTTTTGATAAGATAAGAGTTTGGGTGACGCACTAACGCAAGAACAACAACGTTTCCATGAGTGAACTTTGACAAAAAAGGCTCATCACGTCTCCATTTAGTTTAATAAAACAATCAAGACAGCAGTAGCAGTGTCATAATTCCCTTTCTTCTTCTTTTTAAATCCATTTTTTTCCCCACAGGAAATCACTGCTGACTGACTCCGTAACTGGCACCTGCTGCTTCCATTACACTTGCCACCAGGATCACGTTGTTGTGTAACGTAAGCTTTCCAAAATAAGCAAATCAAAACAGCCGAGACCATTTCTCCTGAACGGGAACTTGGTTCTGCTAGTCCTGGACTGACCGCGCGATGCTGACGATTACGGCCCAATCTCACATTTAACCAGAGCTCAGACAATAAGTTAAAACACATCTCCCACTCAACGTCCTACGATTAAAAAAAAAACATGCTTTTGTTTGTGATTTCTGCCAGAAACAAAACCCAACAAGATCCTAAAACAAAAGGGGTGGTTTTTGTTTTTCAGGGTAAAAAGATAAAGAATGAAATGTCAATTCTGATCATTAGCAAATCTAAACACACAAAGTTTGACCGTTTGGCGTGTTTTAATAAGGATCAGTGGAGGAGTTTAAAGACTTAACTTTTTCACAAAATCTTCCCAAGAGTCGACACCCCAGCGAGTTACAACCAAAAACAAAAAGTTATCACAACGACTCGAAGTCCTCCACCTCGCTGAAGCGGTGTGGTCGGACCTTAAAAGAGAAATGAAATAGAATAAATTAATGGCTGCAAACCTAATTTAACTGAAGCAATGCTGAGAGAAAAGTTGGTCAAAATGATGCTTTACTACTGCTGCTAAAGCTGATTAAACATGATCTTTATCTTTAAACACCTTAATTTGGGTTTAGTTTATATTAAATGATGCAGATATATAATTTGTCATATATTAAGTGCTAATTTTAAGTTCTGATAACAGAGAGGGTGGGTGTTTTCTCCTCCACTCATCCGGCTCACTTGGTTAGGCTTAGAAGTCACTACATTTGGTTAGGTTTAGGGAAAACAACACGGTTGGGCGTTATTCTTACATAACCTGCATGTTCCTCTCAAACCACCACTACTTCTCTGGCAGACGACCCAGACTCCTTTGCTGCTCTGGCCGAGGACTGCACACACGATACGCCGTTATGGTTTCCAGAACCGTAAAATTGAATATTTTCCTGGTGACTTGGATGGTTAAAGTACACCACATGACATTCACCGCATGTGAGATGGCAAACCTCTCCTCCAGCTCCGCGGTTACCATGGCAACGGCGGCAGAGAACATTTGGCTGTGGTTTTACTGCATCTTTTCGAAAATGTATTCAATTACCATGCAAAAAAAAAGATGCTATCAGGGAAAGCTCCTGAGTGTTAAATATCCCGCCAAGAAGTCCCGACGAACTGATGCAGTACAAATAACTTTATTGGTAAGATAAAAGGTACAGAGGTGGATAAAGGTAAAGGTTCCTGTACTAGGATGGAGCATATTCTATCAGACTAATAAGCAGTGCTCAATGGCAGTACTGAGTTTATCTAACATATGACCATCTTACACATCACTTAAGACAAACTTTTAATTGCTGTACTGTCACAAAGAGTTTCAACAAAAAGAAGAAAAAAATGTCAAAAAGAGGGGCGAGAATGGGAGCACCAATGCCGATGTGGACTGGGTTAACCTTGAACGGACCCTGCAAGTGGGTGGTAAAGCACTCGGATGGCTTTTTTCACGAAGTCGACTCAAAATCTCATTAAAAGCCAATTAAGTGAAATAATAATCCACGCCAAATTAAACAGAAACTCACAATCAGCAGATCTGCCTTCTACCAAAATAAAAATGAAAGGAGATCATTATGAAAAAAGAAGGAGAAAGAGAGAGAAACATGATCGCAAGTCGGTTTTTTTCCCCCCTGAGTGAGTTTGAGTATGTCTGAGCAGAGTTTCCCAGGCTTGTGGACCACCGGAGTGAGCGGGTTGAGCTGAGAGGCAGTAAAAGCCTCCAGAAGGGTAAAAGAGACAAGCCCGAGCCCGGAGCTGGAGCAGGTCTTCCTCCAGTGGAACAGTTTATGTGATGAGCACGAGGGGATGAGTGTGAAACTCAAGCGAAGCTTATTGGTGAAATTCCAACAGCCTCAACAAATAAAGCGAGAGGTCACGAGAGCACATGGTAGCCATTATGCAAAGCTGATACACATCTACAGCTTGTTCTGCTGTCACTCTCTTCCTTAAGTGCACGCTCACAGAGCCATGTGAAAAGAAAAGAAATGATGATGCAAAACAGGCGTCCACTGATAAGCATCTAATAAACGCTCAACATATAAAGAACTGAGGAACACCTGCGGTAATGACGTTACACAGGTGCGGAGATCCAAGCCGTGAATGCACGGTTGGCATCTCCAGAAAAGGTCAAACAATTTTTAGAATCTGAACTGAAACTGATACTGAGGTTGCATGAGGGCACAAAGCCCACAATACTTTTCTTTTTCTGCTTCATTTTTGTTCAAGAAATAATGGAAAAATGGAGAAAAAAAAAGTTCAGTGTTGTTCAGATCGAGAGCAATAAAAAGTTCACTTCAGTGCAGGTTATCAAACCGGACCCGCCTCTTCACTTCCAGTTTATTTAAACAGGCCTCCAGTTTGCACCTTATCAGGTAAAGATAAATGTCCAAATGTTAGTTTGCTTTAGGAATCTTCAAACATACGAAATGCAACAACAAAAAAAGAAAGCAAAAGCAGAGATGTTAAATGCACCACGGTGTTACTGTTTTCCTGTTAAGAAAGCCAAACAAGACAAACTGGTTGAGTGTTTCCACTGTAATCCTTCAGACCGGCACAGACCAGCACCAAGACGCTTATTTACATACCAAAACAACAACTCGACAAAAAGCCCTCATCTTTACATGTCTCCAAAATGAAACTGCTGGAGAGAAAGCATGTCCCCAAAGTTCCCATCAAAACTGGATTTAACCCTGAAATCGATAAACTCTTCCCGATGACGAGCTAAAATCAGGAAACCTTCCAGGGGACGACTTTTATCCGTCACACAGCAGGAGCAGAGACATACCCGACGTCTTCTGTGGGAAAATGAGCGATTTGTGGGGAAACTTCAAACTTTGATGCTCTTACAATCTTATTTTCCAGGAAGACTCGGTGGTTCTCAACACGTTTAGGTTCGATTAAAATTCCAGGTTTTTCCAGAACATGTGGGAACCTTGCTGCCTGTTCATTAAAGAGGGGATCAACACTAACAGGCTAAATCAGAACCATGTGGCCCGCAGGGAGCCCCCCTCCGCCCTCTGCCCTTCCAATATATGAGATGAACATCAGAAAAGAAGGGCTGACGAGACACATGTGTCCACATTGTCCACATGTGGATGTACAGCCGGAGTCTCTGGAGGTCAAAGGCTTCGGAGTTTCCCCAAATTATGTCCTCACAGTGACACAGAGCCTCGGGATGTATTCAAACATGTCTTCCATCTTCAACAAAGTGGATTCAAAGAAAATACCCAAGAGGAAAAAAAAAAAAGTCTCTTTTTGATAGAAACTTGGACCATCTGTACTGGTACCATTGTTAGGAACCGTAGGACCTACAGAGTCTGTGTTAACTGACGGAGCAGACATCTCTGCTGCCGAGACACTCAAACTGTCTCCGTGTGTTTTCCAGAGGGAAACCGTGTCCCGGGTCTTCCCGCCTCCGTCAGGCCGTCACACGACGCCACGGAGAATGTGAACCCAGCCCGCTCAGCGCATACCACCGGGCTCCCGCTTATTGGAAAACTGGGATATCATACAGAGGAAATGCCTGGCATATCACCAGAACAAAAGGAACCATCTAGACACGGAGCGCAAAAATGAAAATATATTAAGTTAAAATTAAAGACATTTTTGTCATATTCAATCTGCAAAGTCAAAAATCACAATCAGATGAGGTTACCGTGGCAGCAGCAAGACGAGGGACGGGGTGATATGTCAAGGCTGGTTTGGATGGAGCTCTAAGCAGTTCAGACGTGTGTGTGTGTGTGTGTGTGTGTAGAAGTCTGAAGTGTGTTGTGACTTCTGAGTGGTGTAGACATTAAGTGGCTGACATGAGATCCAGCCTTTGCTGGCTGGTCTGCTCGAGTGTCTCCTTGTGTGTGTGTGTGAGATTGTGCACGCTTCTGTGAGTGCTTTCCAGAGCGTGCACCTGTGTCGTATAAATCCGCCATGAGCTTGCTCCCGTAGCAGCGGTACATTTCCAATAACAGTTACGGAGAGGGCTGCAGGCGAGGGGCGGAGACATGGCTACTGTATGTTGCTGTAATAGAGCACAGCTGTGAGTGCACGAGTGGCTTTTGTTGTGTGCACGTGTGTTCAGAGGCTCCACAGATGAACGTGTTTCTAAGAGACGAGAAGAGCGGCATGGAAATGACAGAGATGAGGTGTTGGTGCATGTGTTTGGCTACAAAAAAACGGTTTTTTAATTGTGGAGCAAAACAAAGGTGTCGGATTATAAAAGTGTCATTTATGAACTTAAACGTGCATTTCTATTCTCTGTGCACGTCTGACACTTTCTTCAACATAAATCAGTTAGAAATGCCTTTCACAGTTCTGGCTATCACAGTTCCTGGTGTGAGTGGGCTTTCATGCTACAAAGTTTTTATTTTCTAACGCCGTCTCACTCATCAAACGTTAATTAAAAAAAAAAAAAAAAAAAAAGCAGAAAAGGTCAGAAACTGCTCCACGCTTGTCTCAATAATGCATGTTCAAAGTTTAAGACCTTTTTTCAATCAATTATTTCCAGTTTATCCCAACGCAGAATCTTAAAATAATATAATGTTCAAATAAAGTTCAAGTTTCTGTGACAAAACCAAAGAAAAAAACAGGATATTTAAGGATTAGTGATATATATAAAACCAGTTCCAATGGATATAATAAAGTAAAAAAATAATGCTTATTTATTCAGTTTACATGAAAGAAATGCTGAAACTATATCCATGAAAAAAGTTACATTTAAGTAAAAAAAGGAAAAGATGTATGTGGTAAAGTAAGAGGGAGAGAAACAAATCTGAGTCAAAGAGTCGATGACAAGAACGGTGAGAAATGCTTAATCCAGCAGCGCGGCTGTGTGAGGACCCAGGATGCCTCCCTGTGGTTCTTCTTCTCTCCTGGGAAATAAAAACATTCTTGTTTTCCCTCCAAATGAGGATTCTGGGGGCAGCCAGATGTGCAAGAGGGGAGCTGGAGGAGGTTCCTCAGACTAAACCGAAGGGTTGGGCCAGCGAGGGGACCTCCAACACCAGCTCCTCTCCTCCAGGAGGAGCAGCCCGCAACCTCGCCTTTCACCCCCGACCTCCCACCCCTGACCTGCGCGGATGCAGATGGGAGTGGGACTGTGGAAAGCACAAAGAATGTAAACAGCCCATCGCCACATACGGAGTAATTTTAAGGATCCGTGTTTTGGCCCTTGCTGGAACAAAGCCCAGCAGATGATGCCGGCAGTGTTTTGTTTAGTTTAACTTGATTTGCACAAATGAATACATATCACTGTGTTCACGGGAGGGCGGCCCTCCTCTCTTCTTATTTTGGCCTTCCACAATCCCCCCGAGTACTTGAGAGAATTGCTTCAGCCATGTATATCAGCTTGCTGAATGTGGAGGAGGAAAATACATCAATTCTTCAGGGACCCTGCAAAGACCACCGGCTAACACAGAGAGGCTGTCGGAGAGGAGCGGGAGGAGGAGGAGGAGGAGATGGGTACGAGCCCTCAACCATGGGTGGAGAAACGGAGAGGTGGAGGGAAGGGAAGATGCCGGCAGATAAGAGGGTGAGGGAGAGGAGAGCAGAAAAGGATGGTGAGAAGGAACATGAGGTGTTAAGAAATACAGGACGATGCGAGGGAGTCGAGAACAGGGTATGAGGTAAAGAAAGCAGGGAGGGGGCAAAAAGGAGGAAAGGAAGGATGAAGTAGGCCTCAAGGGAGCAAACTCTGTACAGGACGTTCTGATGGAGAGGAATGCAACTTTCATTTCTTCACATCCCACGAAATGTAATAAAAACTAATGTGGCCAAAACGCTGGAGCCACTTCCATGAAGGAGTCTCCTGCTCTTTACTGATAATAATAATAACGATAACGGGTCGGTTCTGGTGGGGAAGGAGAACCCATCAGTCATGTTGAGAGGACTGACAGATCAGAAAACTGGTTAAAAGAAGCTACAGTTAAATTCTTACCGCCGGAACTTTTGGTCCCGTCTTGGACAAAGAAGAAGGAGTCCGAACAAAGAAATCTGAGTTTGAGGGTATTTTCTCCTCAGAGAGGAGGTGACACCTCAGAGATGGGGCTACCATCGCTGGACAACATCTTCATCGCTCTCTTTGGTTTAATTTTTACCATAGCACCAAAAAAAGAAACAAAATCTGCTATTTGTTCAAACAAATTTCAAAAGTTTCATGCCTGCTTTCAGCTAAAAAAAGACAGCGCTTTTATAAATAAAAGTTTATTAAAAATCCAACGTGCTGGTGTAGACTCTCAGTCATGAAGGTGGCGGTAAAATCAATCAAGACAACTGGACTTCTGCTGATGAGGATGGTTTCTGGGTGGAAGGTGAAACATCAGGAGCAAAGAAAAAAACAAGCAATTTGAGCTTTTTCCAGGATTAGATCAGCAGCAGAAAGGAGCATCTGTGGGAAATGTTTCGTCTTCTGCTCTGACAAGTGAGGAGAGGATCTCAAGAATGTTCGCGTAGCTGAAGCTGAGGTGGGAATCAAGCCTGCAGCCTCCGTGGAGCTGCCAATCAGCCCACATACCTGTGCTACCACGTCATCATTAGGATTTAAAGGAAGCTTTTATAATGTCACTTCATTCAAAGTTGTGGGTCATGAATAAAATCATCAGTGAATGTAAATAAGAGAAGCTAAACTCTGAGGAGAACCAAACCAGCGAGCTCACATCAACTGACGGGATATTTTTCTCTTTAACTATGGTCTAACGCTATTCTTTAATTTAACCAGGTGTTGTGTGCAGCTTCTACAGATGCAGAAACTGTTAATTGTTAATTCTCTATAAGAACATATTCTCCTTTTTTGTTTACTAAATTAGTGTAATTATGATGATCAAAGTTAAGACAAGCAGAAGTTACACCATGACACTGTCTTAGCCTCAGAGCTAAAGCTGACTTTTTACATCAGCTACTCCTCTTCATGTATGGTTTTATTCTTTTATAAATGTGCCCCCCCCCCCGCCTCATCTCAACCTGCACCTCCCGCCACATAACTTCTCTTTTCCGTATCGAGGTGCAGATCAGTGAAAAAAAAGCAGCTCAGAGGTCAGCGGTATATTTCCCAACCTCTCAGGCTGAAACGGCGAGATTGTTGCGAGTCACATAGCTGGCGTGGCATTCTTCTCGACAGGAAGTGGCTCTTTTTTCTGCTCTCCCAGACCTGGCATGCTAGGAAATCAATGCACTGCCCTCATAAAAGCCCTCACTTCCTGTCTATACGGGAAACAGTCACTCACTCGCTTGCTCCTGGTATCCTGCAGGTCTCTGTATGTCTGTGAGATTGTTCTGCCAATCAAAACATGTTTATCAATGCAAACAAGCACAAGAATGCCACCTTATCTCGACATCGTTTTTTTGCCCGAGAGGGAGAGCTGAGATTCAGCCATGTTGTGTCATAAACGTCTCCTGATGCTGAATTTAAACAAAGTTGACATCAAAACTCTTCCTCTCATATACCTAGATTTGAGTCTTTCCCAATAAAAATATAGATGCCAAGTCTCTCTCTCTTTTCCATCTATTCAGCCCTTATTATTATTTTTTTTACAGTAACTTGAGCTCATCTGTTCATTTTTGCCAGCAACAGTGAGCCTCGTGTTAGCAGCTGCAGGGAAGACGCTAGCTGATGTAAAACGATTATTTGCCTTCTGCTAATAATCAGCACCAAACAGAAAAAGCACATATTTCAGACTAAATCCCCTGCATACCTCTGGAGGGAACGGTTTCATCCTGCCAGCCATCGCTGATCTCTCAGACTCCTCTTTATTACCTCTTCCAACCCACTCCCACACCAGAGGTGCTAATCCAGCGATGGTTATAAACCAGTTGGATGGTTGTCAACTCCGTTTCCTCTTCAGGTGAAATATGCTCCCTCCCTCCAAATCAGCACCCCCCCACCCCATCCTCCCTTCCAGCTGCTGAGCTCTTATTTATGGGTTGAACCTGGAGTCTCGGATTATGGCAACATTTGACCTCGCACCTTCGACCCTCCGTGTTAACCTCGTATGCTTTTAAACTGCCTCTCTCCTGCTATTACCCCACTTGATGACTCACTTAAGGGGGATCCCAGGTAACACGAGAACAAGATGGCAAATCTACCTGCTCTAATAGAAACTCTGGAAGACGGCCTCCAATTACTGCTCGCTGACTTTGGCGAACAAAAGCTGCTCCTCTGGTGCCGGTAGAGGCATCGGCTTAAATCCCCGTGGCACTCGGTGAAACATCATCTGAGGTAAAATACAAACCGCGACATTAAAACCTGACAGGTGAGCCATGCTGACTGTGAGCTTTTGGGCTCCGACAGTCCTGAGGGTGCACTTTGACACGTGCACACTCATCGTTGAAGGCCTCACACAACGGGACAATGTGCTCAGCGGCGATGCAAGAAAAGGGGCGGAGCTAAGACGCTGACTCACCGAGAGCACAGCTTTGAAAGATTTCTGCTTTTAAATGTCAGCTGAATAATTTTAAAGATGTTTTAGAGTGTAATCTATAAAACCCCATTTATTTATTTATATCTATATATGTTGGGTTTTAAATCGTGAAATGAAAACAAAAATATAATTTTAATTTCATTACATTTTCAATGTTAAAAACAGGAGTTAAACACTACAAAAAAAAAAGACTGATGACAGAAATGTGATACTTTATAAATGTTATCACCACTTTGTTACCTTGATTACATTTATCAAATAATTTCAGAGTTTTTGACTCCTGACATAAAGACTGATTTTAAAATGTGATAAACTGTCTTAAATCCGTTAGCGAACACTCCTCTTCGTCACCTGTCCAGCTCTCAGCGTGTCCCGTGTGTTCCTTACGTTCATGTCCAGTTTTATTTTAACATCCACTTCTCCACGGTGACAGAACATCTATCTTATTAAACTACCATCATTTGTAAAAGTGTGAACTGGAAAGCTTTACGGTGACTTGTTCAAAAATGTTTTACAACCACATCAACAAAGATCCCTCCTCCTCTCGCCCTTGTCCTCCAGCCTCACCTGCACCTCCCTGCCTCAGAAAAACCCGCGGAGCATCTACAACACTAAATAAATAAACAAACAAATAAATAAATAAACACTTGCCCGGTATACACTCAGTACTACGTCTACAAATACAAGGTACCAGAAGTAAAACGGACTTCTGTTTTTGATGTCATTTTAACATAAAATCAGAAATGATCTGTATTCAGCGAAGAAGACGAAGGTAGGATGACGGGCTTTTCACACAAAACCCCCACTCAGACCCCACTCCCACCTGGCCTTGGCATGTTTATTATTACCATTATCCAGTGGTAATGGGGCAAAAGTTGAAACAAACACTGGTGCACCTGTTAATTCCTCCCCCAGGGAAACGGGCCCACAATGGCTGCAGCTATTTCCTGTGGCCTCAGGGAGGGTGCAGGCCGGACAAGCAGAACCAGATGATGGGAGATGTTTGAAGGCTGCGTTCAGGCAGCAGGAGTGGGCGTGGAGATCAGCGTGGAGTGGTCATGAGGGAGGCAGAGGTCAGGGTGAGAGGAACGCCCTAGTAGGACACAAGGAACCCGGCGAGAACGGGGCTGGAGAACATGAACCTGGAGATGATCGGCTGGATTCAAACGCAGACGTGGATCACCTTCTGTCACAGAGTGATTCATGCAGCGTGGACGTGGTCTGATCAGAGCATCATCAGCTGGATCTACAGGTAAACACAGAAGGCCTATCCCCCACAACACCCTCATCAAAAACACAAACGACGTCAACAAGACGGGCGCCGCGAGTTTGGGTGAATGAGAAACACATTTCCCAGCACTCGGTAGACTCAATAAGAGTAAAATTTATGTTATATAAGAGTGACCCAGTTAGGAATTTCTTTATTCAGCCTCGGTGGAAGCCTGAAGGATCAAATTACTCCTGGCCATCGCGTTTCAGGCCAGAACGAGCTCCAAAAACGTCTGTAAAGGTGTAGATGTCCTCCATAAAGACCAAATCCATCAACTGGAATGAAAACAAGCATTTTTGCTCTTTTTTTTTTCTCCATCTGATGAATTAGAAAAGCAAACCACAACTTTATTAATATTCTGACTGGAAGGACAAAATGTGTTCCTGTGCAATTTCCGGTTTGTGGAGAGAAATATATTCTTGGTAGAAGACAGTTACGTGAATTCACGTGTGGCATCAAGCGTTTTTTCTTGGCGTGACCTCTGTATTGCCTCAAACCACGGAAACCGTGGAAACCATGGAAACCGCGTCACAGAAGGGTCACTGAGTTCAGGTACAATGAACAACTAGAACTTTTATAAAAACTTTTACCTTATAAGGTCTCGACCTGAAGAGAAAAAACAAGCGCTCGCTGCAGTTTCAAGTCTCACTTTATCTATTTGCCCCGAGGACAAAAAAAAAGAACCTCTAAATCATCCAACAAGTTGTTGTAGGGATTACTGCTGTCATTTCTGTGATGATAAGGGTACAAACAGATTGTTGTGAGTTTTGGCTCATGACGGCGTTTTCGTCACGTGGACCCAACCGCACACTTGAGATCTGGTAAATCATTAACGGCTTTAAATTCATTTTATATTTCACAAAATGAACTCAAGATCAAAGTTACTGTGAGACAGAATTACTCTAGAAACCGTGGTTCCTGCATTAATTTGCCGTTATTTAGCGTCGGGGTTGAGGAATAAAAACTACAGCCTGCACTAACACACACCATCCCTCCACCCACTCGCCTACATCCTTCACCCTCATCATCCTCCGCCCACTTTCCGTCCTCCCCGTCTCTCACCCCCCGCTGCTCTGCGCTGAGGGGAATTAGAAAGCATAACAGCCAAGAGGTCCACTATGGTGGAACACCCAGATCGCTGCTCTGGCGGCTCCACCTCCTCCCAGCTCGCTGCTACAACAGCAGACCCTTTCTTCTCCCATGTTTCAGGAGGAGCTAGTTCACCGACGCACGGGTGAAGCTGGGCCATCAACAGCAGCGTGAGCCGTTACTGAAGCCGAGCACGGCAGAACTAAATCCATCAGAAGCAGCGGAGGAGGATGCAAATAAACAAAGTTTAAAAGAGAAGGTTGGAGGGGAAAAAGAAGGAGCAAAAAGATGGAGGTGATGGTTTTACTACGGTTCTGGACAAGATGGTGCTCTGCTCCACCACTCTTCTTGGTGCAGGTACACGCCCGGATCAATGTGCAACGATAAATAAATCCTTAAATCACAAGAGTGTCTTGTTTTCACCTGTACAAGATAAAACACCGAGCTGTAGTTGACATTTTCCCATAAAACCTGTTAGGACGGAGGATATAAAGACGGGCGTCCACAGTTTAAACTTTTGGTTCTGACAAGTTTAAAAACTACTCCAAGTGTTCACCGACCAGCTTCCTGAAGTTTTATCTGCTGGGCTCCACTCACTCACGTCCACCTCCAAACTCTTAAATGTCAAATTCACCACAGAAAAATCCTTGTGCACGTAGATATCCCCTAAATAAGTGCAGCAAGTTTCAGTGCACGTGCTGGCCTGCTCTGTTATTTATTTATTTCAGCTTTTGAGTTCGACTCTGCAAGTGATGAATTTTAACTCAGGTTTTATTTCACAATAGTATTGTAACAATTCCAACGATTATCTTTTATTCTCACCATAGAGCCATGAAATAATTATGATAATTAAGTCAACTAGAATTATATTTGACCTCGGGGGCCTTTGAGAAACTAAAAGCGTTTCTTTGTGATGCAGCTCATGAAAATACTCAACAGGAAGTGAAATCACATGTGAGGATGGAGATCGGGGTCGTTTTGATGATTTATTGTGCAGCCCTACGTCATACATGACTCTGACGTTCTTCAGATAAGAAAGTATACTGTGACTGTAAATATTAATCTAAACCAATGTCAAAGTTTGTAATAAAGCATTGGCTCCAATTAGTTAAAATTAGTTTT
>JAOWBL010000019.1:11856494-11870477 GCA_028564865.1 Zenarchopterus dispar | reverse complement strand
CAGTATCAGCATCTTCATCATCAGCATTATCATCATTTTCATCATCATCATCTTCACCATCTTTATCTTCATCATCTTCACCATCATCATCACCATCATCTTCATTTTCATCATCAGCATCTTCACCATCTTTATCTTCATCATCATCTTCACCATCGTCATCACCATCATCTTCATTTTCTTCATCATCATCTTCACCATCATCTTCATCATCAGTATCATCATTAGCATCATCTTCATCATCAGCATTTTCACCATCATCAGTATCATCTTCACTTTCATCCTCATTGGTGGATGCTGTTTGCTCTCCCACAGTAACATTTCCAGTTACTGTCAGATCTTACGACAGACTAAAAAGATTAGTTTTACATGATTATAAGTAATTCTTTCACTTTGTCGCCCCGTGTTCTCTCATGTCAACATCAACCCTGTTAGATGGTTAGGAGACCATTTACAGCATCTTCCACAGTGATTTTTGTGATTTTTTACATGATCAGATTTTTTTTTACAGACCATCTTTGATCACGTTTCAACTACCATCTCCTAATTTTAACCCATTTTGACGTCTTTCCCCTTTTCAGTAGCCTAAAAGACTTTAGAGGATATATCTGCAAATGTTTGGCTTTCTTCAAATGATCAACTGTGACGTCGTTGACTCCATGAGACTGAAGACTCTGACATCCAACGATGAAATGATGACCTCCTGTCATTAGCCGTTTTTGTTTTCTCGTTGGCCTCCAGGTTCACCACATCTGTGATGTTCGAGCTGCTCGGTCCCGTTTAATATTCAGATGCTTCCACATCATCAGCAGTTGCAGTTGCAAAAAAAAAAAAAACAGAATCACAGCTTTCTGAGAATCCATTCTGAATTTCTAAATTTACGCTCGGTGTATTTTTGAATTTTCCAGCCACACGGGCTGCACCAGTGGCCCACCTCGCTGCACGTCGGTACCCAGCCGGTAGCCTGAGGAATAAAACAAGCATGACAGGCTCTGACAGCCTCCAATCTGCCATGTCTATACTTTGAGGTTGCACTGGTTTGGAGATCAACGAGCCAAGCGTCTGTGCTGTAAAATATGAGATTTGTAAAGACGCGGGGTAAACACAGGCAGGGGGAGGCGTGCTTATTCATCCTCCGTCCTCATCGCAATCTCATAAACACACGCGTGCACGGTAATTATGTGTCATTAGTGTGTTCAGGGCCTTTCATGTAGCTGCTGAACAAGACCCCCCCCCACCCCGGACCACACGCATAAACAAATACTTCAGCTGGCCGGACCCGTGGAGCCACAGTCCAGCACTAGAGACGGTCCATGTCCCCATCTTCCCCTCTAACGTTACCCCCCAAACGGCTCAAAAAAAGACACAAAACCAGCAGCAAAGACAAAACTGAAAAGAGGGGAATAAAAAAGGCGGAGGCAGAAGTGGTCGAGCCGGCTGCCTCCTGTGGGTCTGTAATGATATAATGAGAGGACGGCAGTGTTCAGTGGGTGGATCTTTTTATAGCATCTGTCAGGGCAAACGTGAAGCCATCCAGTTTGATTAAGCGAGTGTTTGTGGACGCATCTGTTATGAAGTCATGACAGGATGCAGAGTAAAGGACGTGAGACAGAAAAGAAGAAAAAGTCAAAAGGATTTAAAAGATAAAACAAAATAAGTGGAGTTCAGAGGGTGAGAGAAAGGTGATGAGCAGGTCACGCTGGGGTCAAATAAGGTGCAAAAGCAGTAACTGTGGGGAAAGTTTAGTATGAAAACAAACCAGCACTATCACTCCAGGTCACAGACAGGTCCTGCCCTCAGGTTACACACACACACACACACACACACACACACACACACACACACACACACACACACACTCATCACCGGGGCCTCTTAATTAAAAAAAGAGATCACTGGCACTCCCTCAGAAAGTCCCACCTTCAGAAAGCAAACACGCAGCGCTCTGCCCGGGCCGTTTTGAGAGGGACGGCGCTGAATCCAGGCAGCGGTGAGTGAAAGCCTCATTGTGGCGAGGAGAGAGCGAGTCTCCGAACGCTGCGTCAGTTCTCTCCTCATCCATCAGCCCCACACCTCCACACAGCGTTTCTTCACCAATTATGCACTGGCCTTCAACTTCGCTGCAGATGTACGCAGTGGGACACACACGAGCTGTGTCCAGTTAAACCGATGGTGGTTTATAGGCAGCGTGCACGCGTACGTGCATAACAATTCGAACACAAGTGCAGTGTATTTTTATTGCCGTGAGCCTGTTCTTCAAATTGCCCCCATGGCACATGTTTTATTTGCGCATGTCTGCGAGTATAAAACATCTGTGCGCTCTTGTGTGCCGATCACCAGATTTAATATCATAAGCCTGCGCGAATGTGGATCTACCATAAGTTTAATATAAAACAGACAACATGAGGAAGTCATTTGGTGCTGTGCGGGGAGGGGAGACGAGCTTTCACTGCTGTGACCCAACAAGTGTTTCCATTCCCTGTAAAGCCACCGGAGCCGTTTGAAGTGGACTTGTGGGGATGCTCTTCCTGCCACGCTCAATAGACGGCCGGCGGCTTCCAGCTCGCGGAGGGCCTGGATCGAAACTGGACCTAAACCTCCCATCCCTCGTACCTGGACCCGTGTTCAGCTGGTGGAAAAAACACAATAATGCTGTTAAAAGAGGCCCTTTGTGCAGGTATGGGGAGCCATCTTCCAACTACAGCAAACTCAAGTTTTTATTTTTATAAATCAAGTTGCAGCTGTAACTTCTAACGAAATCCTTTGATGAAGAGTTGCACGAGATTAAAAAGATTGGAAGCCTGCAGAGCTCAGGAAGTAACCGTCGTAGAAATGTATGGGCGATAAAAACAAAATCCACGTTGAAATAACACTTGAAAAAACGCTGGAGTGTGATTATAATCAGAGACATTTAAAGGAAACGTTTGGAACTTTTCACAAACATACATTTTCCTTCCCTTTCAGTGACTTTGAATCTGGTTTTCAGCTTTAAAGCCGTGTCAGAACCACCGTTCAGCAGAGAGAGGTCATGACGCCACGGCGAACATCTGGTCCAACACGCTTTTATGATCTCAGGACGTCCTGCAGGTGGAAAGGCACATGGTGCAGGGTTTTCTTCAAAGACCACGTTTGTCTTGTTTCACCTGTTTCTTCAAGTGTAAACATCACCAATCTGTAGTTTTTAAGAGCCGTCATCGGTGGCGAACCCCCCCCCCCAGTCTCTATACCTCAGTCCACACAGCTCTAAGATCGAGATATGCAAAGTTGGAGAAAAAAATTAAAACTAATGCATATGTTCCCATGCAAACACAGGCACGAACACACACTCACACACACACACACACTTCACTTTTACTATTTCAGCTCCGTGTGACCTCAAACTCAGGCACATAAAAATGCAAAGAAAGCCAAGGAAGCAAGCCAAATATCAAACGGGTCAGTCGCTCAGACAAAAATGTAATCGAGATAGGAAAACAGACACAAAGCTGGGAGAGAGAGAGAGAGAGAGGGAGAGAGAGAGAGGACTGATAGTGTGATTGAACTCTAGTCATGTTTGGCTCAACTTCGACAATCTGGACGGAGAATCTTCCCACGAGCTGCTTGACCGTCTGACACAGAGAGACATGCAGAGAGCGAGGGAGTGTGAAGCAGCGAGAGAGGAGGTCACACACATTCCAGTCCCAAAGAGTCGGCCAGACTCCTCAGACAATTAAAACAAGATGACCCCCCGCCCCCGGCCCTATAAACATCCCCCAGCTCCATCAGCCGTGTCTGCCCGAGCAGCGAAGGCGTCACTTCACTCCCTGCATCACACTGATCCTCCCTAAAATGTCACTGAAGAGAGACTTTTACCACGGCGGGAGCCCAGCACACACATGTACATGAACTTACACGTGCACACGCACAGGCATGGGGAGGAAATATGCCATTTGACTGCCTCTACACTTCGACTTCGAGGACAGCTTTGTTTCTCAGCGTTTCTAGAAAAAAGCTTATTTCAAATATGTTTAACAAGGATTTACTGTCATTGCTACGAAAAGGTGAAATCAGTCACCAATAAACAGACAAGATCCATCATTGATCATCACTGATCATCATTGATCATCACTGATCATCATTGATCATCATTGATCATCATTGATCATCACTGATCATCATTGATCATCACTGATCATCATTGATCATCACTGATCATCATTGATCATCTAGAGATTTACGAGTTGTTTGTTTTTTATGATGTATTGAGGTTTGGAAGCTCATAAAATCCAGCGGTTGTTTGTGAGCCGTCACCTTTTTTAAGAAGCAGCAGAGACAGATGTTTGTGCTGATGTTAGAGCCCCCCCACCCCACCCCCACCCCGTATGTGCCCGCTGACTCCCGCCCTTCTCCCGGCCTGTTAAACCCTCAGCAGGGCCTCCAACCTTCCCAGCAGCTACCCCCCCCTGGAGACGTCAGCTCATCCATTATTTCCTGGTCGGTCACCCTCTCTCCTCCAGATCTGCCCCGTTTCTCCAGGTGGGAGGTATTCTCCTTTGCATGTGTGGGGGACGTCACCCAGCCCACAAACCTGTCATTCCCCCGAACCTGTTTAAATTCAGCACTAACAAAAATTAGACCCTACACACAAGAAAAGGCTCGATTTTTTTTTAAATATAAAACAATCAAGCTAGCCGCTAAAAACCTCTTTCATGTGTTTTCTGCAGAACTTCAGGGTGCAAACTATCCAGCAGGCTCCACATGAAAGTTGAGGATTCTGGTTTCACGAGGCGGCGAGGAGAAGGGAGAGAAAAACAGAGCGGGAAAAGAAGGAGCAGAGCATCTGCTTTCATCCTCAACCCAGCAGGGGAGAGCTTAGGCCTGTCAGTCCGAGAGAGATAGCCAGCTGCTGCAGCACACAAACACACACAAGCACACGCACACACACAAAAACACACCAACTGCAAACTAGGAAAAAAAAAAAAAAAGTACAGAATATTCTGCTGTATCCTAAGAGCTCAGCAAGAATGATCTTTTCTCTTATTTTCTGAATAATAAAGACATAGCGTATCCCTAATCTTTATACAAGGCATCTTCACGCTGCCAAGAAAAGTTTGTCTCCTGTCCAAAAAAGTTCATTTCAAAATGAAGAAGTTTCAACATCTCGTCTCACATTAAAGACTCCTAGAGCGCAGAAATCTTCGAGCAGAAACGTCCAGCTGTTTGTTTAAAAGCCAAAGCAGCATTCGAACAGCAATCTGGGGCTTCCACGTCTTCGGTTGTGCTCTAAGTTTTACAAAGTTCTTGCTAAACTCGAGCTAGAATAGGTCGGGCTGTGGGGAAGAGAGGAAAAAAAAAAGTCTCAAACAGGAAAATAAAGTCATTTTTTGTGTCACAGTTAATCAACTTCATTGCCTACAGCTGGAAGAAGGGATAACGACTGCTTTCTAACAAAAACAGGTCATAAAAAGTGACCAAAAGAGTCCCCAGTAACGTTCAGAAATAAAAACTAAGCTAATTTACTCGTGCCAGAAAACAAGAGGACCCTGAACTCGTAAAACACATCTCATCAATACAAAGGGAGATAATAAAGCATTTTCAGAAAAAGACATTTATTTAAAAACCTGCAGATGAGGTCTGAAGGTTTTTTTCTGTACATCTGTAGAAATAATGCTGCTTTCTTCAATATTCATTCTTCCAGGGTAATCAATGACTAGTCGGTTAATTAATCCCGGTTTTTTTTGTCTGGATGTTTCTGTCGGTGCATCGCATGTCGGAAGAAGCCGCCTTCCTCCACGATGTGCTCGTGCTACTGCGCTGCTATCATTTTTCCATATGTGATGTGTTATAAAAATTGTTCCCAAAAGGAATAAAATTGTAGTCAAACAACAAATACACTAAAAAACTGTCTACAGCTTTTTCTCCTTTGTGTAAGTATTTTGTCCGTTTTGCATCAGCTTCACTTGTTTTTCACAAACCAGAACCTCATCACATCCAGCCAAGATTCATGCTCAGGCAGGAATAAAAAAAATCATAAAAAAGGTAATAATTACTGCAGTAAATGTATCAGTGATATATGAACTGATTAATAAACTTCAAATGAGGTAAAAAGCTCTGCTCCAAATAAAAATGTCTTCATTATGTTTTCACTGCAGTCCAACTTTTTCTAGCAAATCAGCGAGAGCTGGGAAGTCCTGCCAAGTAGTGGCTGACTCGGAAAGGTCAGAACCGGCTGCAAAAACACGGGAAAAAGCTCAAAAATAACGACGTTCTCCAAAAATCCCTGAATCAAACCCCAAAACAGAGGAGAATCGCTCAGTCAGGTCAAAGACATCCACGTTAAACAAAAAAACCCACCTTTAATAGACTTAACCCAAGACTAAACTGCCATCACTGATCAGTTATCTGTTCTTCTATCGATATAGCTGAGGGAGGGAGACCCCCCCCCCTCTGGTACATCGCCACAGTAAACACTTGCCCTGTGTTTAATGGTTTAGCTTGTGGACTCAGATGAAGTAAGAGCGCCTCCCCAGAGGTCTATTTTAAGTTTCTCACCCAATTCATTATCCCCATCACTGTATCTCACCTCCCACAATGCCTCCCCGGCCGTTTCATCAGGGCCAACTCAACGCCGTGTGCCACGCTCTCTTTATAGTCAGGCTTTTATCAGTGTTTATAAAACTTGCGATTGGTTAAAAAGTGCACATCAAGTCTCTAAATCACATCTGTGTAATCCTGAGACAGGAATCTAATCAATCTGTGGTGATCAAAGTTAGTTTCATAAGAGTGATAAGTAAATCAAAAATCTTAATGTTTAAAAAAAAAATACATGGACATGAAATAAAAGGTGCCTGGAAGAGTCCACTGTCCTCCTTGTGTCTCTGCTTTCTTAAATTCAGGTCAAACTTTGTGTTTTTTTTTGTTGCAAGAGTTAAATCAAGGTAAACTACAGAGATCAGCATTTTCTTGGAAACTTAAAAATAAAAATACAGTGAAGGTGGTTATCTTTCAGGAAGCCCTCAGAGTATAAAGTCGGGTCCGTTTTCCAAATGGTAAATTTTAGAGGCTCTTTGGGGGAAACCCGGGATCAAATATCCACAACGGAGTTCATTACAGGGAACAAAGTCCTGAGTTTCGTCCTGTGGAAATGTACACAGAGGTGAAATAAGTCCCGAGTGTGTGCGCATGTACTCTCGCATGAAGAGGCTGCAAAGGGACCAGTGGGCTTTTACTGCTTTGAGTCAGAAGTGGGGAGTGGGGTGGAGGGTGTGGGGGGGGGTTCAAACTCCAGTTTACTGAGCCTCTGCTCAGGCTGAAGGTCAAAAATTACCTGCAATTAATGTCCTAAAGCACGCACACGTGCACGGAGATGCCCACAGACACACAGCTGTTGTTACTGTGGGCTTGTGTGGGAAGCCACGTCAACATGACGGTAGCCTCCGTCACGCTGGATGATGTACGACGTGTGGACGTGGACGTGGGTGCTGTGGCGGCCGGGACTCAGGGGTCACAGAACTGTCGTCGTAGTCGGGGGCGGGGGGGTTATGGCGATGAAACCCAACACCGCCTCTCCTCCGCCCTATTAGCTCCTATTTTAGCTCTTTACCACTCCAGCTGTGTTTATTAAAACCCCACGGAGCAGGCAGCTCCCCGAGTCACAGCTGGAAGGACTCGGCTGGGCACAGATATAAAACACCCACCACCACGTCGTCGATGACTCCGTTTGTTTAAAAGAAAGAAGAAGAAGTGAAACCAGGAACCAGCGCCCCCTGTGACAGAATCCCGCCCCAGCTGGTTGTGGACCAACACAAGGCCGAACCAGAACTCCGAGACTTCTCAGGCTCTGATAACACTCAATTCAACATTTTTTTTCGTCATTATTTCATTTTTTTTATGTCTCCAGATGATCAATGATGGATCTTTTGTCTCTGTGGGCTCTGATGCTCAAACAGGAACCAATCAAACTACAATTGTGTGAGGGTGTTAAACTGTTTTTTTTCTTTTTTTTTTAACAAAAACCCCAAAAATGTGAGCACCATTATTATTCTGTAACTGCAAACTTCATATCTTTGTTTTTTTTTGTTTTTTTTTGAAGTGACGGAGTGTCAGTAAGTGTTTTAGGGAGTTACTAAAGAGTCAAACATGGTCTTAGAGGTGATTTATCGTTTAGTGTAATCGACGGACTAACTGTACCCCTAAACCTCCCTGACGGCGAAGCCTCTCAACACATCCAAGTGTCCGTCACACAACATTATATAATAATGCACAAACTTGCTCTGAAGCGTGAGTGAAAAGTTCAAAAGTACATTTAAAAAGTCTGAAAACAGTCGCTGTTAATTCCCGAAGCATTTGATGAGTGAACCACCCCGCTCATCCATCATCGGTGACTGGCCCTGATCTGCTCTGTGATTGGTTAATTAGCCTCATCTGTAACCATTACACCACAGCGAGGCAGCTGCGACTGGAAAAAAGAAAAAAAAAAACACAAAAAAACAGGTTTTAGAAAAATAAACGTGGTGAAAACCGACACCTGCAGGGCTGCAGCGTCACCTTAGTGCCGAACACAATGCCAGGAATTAGACAGCAACTGCCAAAGCAGGGGGGAAACCACACACACACGGATAAACACAACCCCCCCAAGACTGCAGCGGCACGCAGACCCGAACATCACAGGTGATTATGTTCTTCAAACAGGCATGTGAACAGGACAGGAGCAGGGAGCTGTCGGGCGCTGTCGGGCCGCCGTGTCAGCAAGGTTCACCTCGTCTCATCTGGCAACAGTTTCTGGTCCGCTGCAGCAGCGGGAGCGGGAACGCCAGCTTCAGTCCCGGGAAATCTCTCCTAACTCATCAGTTAATGAGCGCCAACAGTTTGCTGAAGCACGGGTCCAGAGTTGGAGCTTTTCAGAACCATGAAAGCCCAAGTAGTAAAAGGTTAAGAGGCAGAGGGGATATTGAGACTGGAAATCACAAAGTGTGAGAGGAAACGGACAAAATGAAAGCAAGAACGTGAAGCGACTGGGCTCCTGCTGCCTCCCGGCCGACCTCCGTCTCTGCACAGGAAATGGCGCTCTGCAGCCAGAAGGGGAGGAAACGTGCGTGTAGGTGGCGGTATAGGGGCTCCCAACAGCTGTGCTCACCGCAGGCTGACTCCGAGTCGGGGGGAGGGGGGCGATCCAGGGTGAAGATGGCCCAGCGTTCAGCGTGATGTTTATCTGCTGGGTGGGTTTCCGTCTCCCCTCGGCCCACTCAGAGTCCCGAATCACCCAATCCCATAAAAACCACATCACGTTTCAAATAAAGTCATCAAGCAGAAAAATTCCGAAAGCTTTCACGGAAAATGAGATCAGGAGAATTTAAATTATGCTATTTGCCGATTTCACACCGAAGCTTTGGGCTCCCAACAGCGATCTCATAATAGAATAATAATAAAGGAGCTCGGCGGAGAGGAGCTGGGCAGGCCCGGGTCCGTCTGCCTGCCCGGGACGGACACCCGATACCCGGCTGAGACGATGCCCAGCCAGCCGCACGCCTTCAGACGTCGTTAGAGCAGACACACAGCACGCCCCCCCTGCCACCCACAATCCATCCACAGCCAATTACGGGCAATTTCCCTGTCCTGGGTGGGGTGACGAGAGGGAGACGGAGAGGGAGGAAAAGCAGTTGTCAGGCTGAAGCAGACACACATGGTTCTGTTTACAAATTGCCAGTTGTTTGGCATTGCCATGGCAACGCGGCCCTAGTGATGGCCGGATGGGTATTTTAACGGGAGGCTGGGGGGTCTGCTGAGTGGACAAACTTTCAGCAGCAGAGATGGTTCAGTTATGCTTTGTGTACGAGCGTCCCACAAACACACGCCTGTCTCCCCCCACCCCCACCCTCACCCCCCCACCACAGCTTCTGTTTGGCTTCCCGAAAATCTGCCTCCCGAAACAGGAGGTGCTTGAAAAGCCGGCGGTCCCGACAGGAAACCTGGTGGATCTCAAAGCCGGGGCACCCTCTGGACAGGCAGGTCCACACAAACCTCGTAACAGAAGGCTGCACGTGCACAACGGGTCGCTCAGAATAACAGAAATAGATAGAGGAGCTTGCTCAACGAGACTCCAGAACCAGCATTTTACTTGCACAAGAATAAGAGCTGCTCTTGGTCTATATATAAGTGCTAAATGGGGAAAGCCACAGGTTCTGGAAGCTACTTTTCCTCTCTGTAAACTTGCATTTCAAATTTAGCTCCGTGTTTTCCAACACAACACCATCAAAGCTCCACGCTAAATTTCACATCGTATGGTCAAGGACACCAGTCTACACTTTTCAGGTCCAACATTGGTTTGAGCTCAGCGTTTTAAATGGATATTACAATATTACAGTAACCATGAGTTTCTGCAGATGTCTGGGACAAATCACAGATCAACATGTGTCAAAAAAGTTTATCCTCAAGTCCAAAGAAAAACTGAGATTTTATTCTCCAACTCAAATGTGAATTTCTCTCCAAGGTAAGATAAATACACCTCAAAAAATGTTCATTTTTAATGAATATATTTGACTCTTTCAGTTGCTGTGACTTAACTTTTTAACTTCAGGGGCTTCATTAATCATCTGGTTGTATTTTGATGAGCACTTACAAACGTTTTTATTACTGGACAAACGGTAAAGACTTGAGAGACGTAGGAAGGACAATAACAAAAGGTGAGTTGTTGAATGTGCAGCAAATGCAGCTAATCTGAGAGCAGTGATGATGGAAAACTGAACCGAAAAATAAAACTATTATTTACACTTATTCAGATGCTAATTGTCAACTAAAACTGTCATTAGGTGGATTTTCCATGATGAAGGGAAAAACTAGTGATAAAAGATCCCCCTTGTGAAAGCTACAAAAGGTTCTAGTTCTTTTTTTTAAATTTAGGTAAATCTATAACCTCGGCAGACCCTCATCTCTGAATGAGTGTGGTTTAATTGTTATAACGATTATCAGGAGACGACGTGTCTTTGGAGTCCAAAGTGAAAACAGAAAGTTTGCAGCTGCAGCAGTTGACCAATCAGAGTGGAGGATGGAGGTGTGGCCTGGACCTCAGCTGAAACCTCAGACCTACAAGCTTCAGGGAGTTGTGACAACTGTTTCCACCTTAAAGTGTTTCGATTCCCGGACTTGTCTAGTCCGTCTAAAAGCGTCATAACTTCCCCGTTACCTCACAACTATCAGACGAACCCGACGCTTGCCCCACGGCGTGGAGCAACTAACCACAGGAGCCCACACTGATCCTGAGTGGACACGGTGGACGTGACGGATGGACGACGTTCCCGTAGCCTAACAGTGACTGATGCTTCGCTGACGCCACTAATGCATCTGTAACAGCGTGAACCGCCACCGCCCCACCAGCCCACTCTGACGCCGTGAAGCCCACGCCGTAACCTCGTCACCTCCACTCCCATCTCAAAGAGCACCCCCCGCTACCTGCACCACCCTCACCTCCTAACAACAACACCGTCCGCTGCGAGGGGTCCGCTGTCAGACATGGCAACCCATCGAGTCTTTCATCTCAACCACACACACACACACACACGCGTGTTCCAGCATTTACCCATCATACACTTCAGCACACACACAGGAATGTGCACGCTCGAAGACACGCACACACTGAAGGGGGAAAGAAAAAAAACACACACTGAGAAATCCTGAGCTGGTCTGCTCCTGGACGAGGCGACCCCACTGTGGGTTTCATCTCCCCACTCGTTTCCCCACTCGTTTCCCTGCTCGCACCATTACTTCAACACAAACACCACGTTTCCGTCGTCGTCCGCAGGACGCGGCCTTCTCTGAAAACCTCTCTTTCTTCTGCAGCCGTTCGTAGACCGGCGACGGGGGCCTGGAGGGATCTGGGACATGGGTGAGTTGTGGGAAACCAGAGTGCAGTCTGTGGCCTCACAGCACGCCACCCCCCACCCCCACCCCCACCGCCTCTCTCTCTTTCTATCTTTGTTTCTCTTTTGGCAGAGAATCACAGGAGGCTTCACGGAGATCACATATTACAGCCTCAAATGATCTGGGAAAACATGGCTCGTTGATGCTGCGTTCACATCTGCACCCGCTTCAACTCTGAAGCAGTGCACGTGTAGTTTGTGTGTGGTAGCGCTCGTGCACGTTTCACCTCCACGTAGTCCTTGGCGTGGCCCCAGTCCCGTTTGGAGTCCAGGTTCCCGAGGCTGAAGCTCTCAAGTTGACCCAGGTGGATCTTCGCCACCGAACGGCTGATCTTACGCGTCACAAAGTTTGAACCTAAAACACACACGTGCAAAAATATAAATAAATAAAAAGCTTTGTTGGCACCTTTGTGAATTCAATTACAGCTTTGCACAGGAAATAAACACTGGCGGTTCGGTCCGTTCCAGCACACACAAACAGAGAAGAAACAGAGAGGAGAAGCACCAGATACGTGAAATCAAGGCCACGTTGGTGAAGATGAGGGTCCAAAGAGTTCTGCTGAATTTCTACTGTACAAGAGCCTCACCCCCCCACCCCCCTCAACCCCCCACAGTCCTCCATTAGTTTACTTTAGTGAAAGAAAGACACATGAAATGTAACCCCGAGTCAAATCGATTCGTTCCCACCTCACATTACCACCACAAGATCCTCCTA
Organism: Zenarchopterus dispar; assembly: GCA_028564865.1. Lineage (NCBI taxonomy): Eukaryota > Metazoa > Chordata > Actinopteri > Beloniformes > Zenarchopteridae > Zenarchopterus > Zenarchopterus dispar. The sequence continues at coordinate 11,857,868 of JAOWBL010000019.1, read as the reverse complement.
GAATCCTTCTCTCTTATTTGATCTTATTTTATTTTTCCTTAATTCACCCGTTTTGGTATCAAACCTGGGCTGGAGGCCAAGACAAATGTAAAAACAATGGTCTATCAACATCAGAAAAAAAAGAAAAGAAAAAGAAAGAAGCAGCAGGGAAGTTCCACAGAAAAATGACGAGTCCACAGAACCAGCGGCGTGCCGTCCAGTCCAGGACCACCACGCCGACATCTGCCAGACCCCCCGGCGCTGCTCCTCAGCAGAGCCCACCTTATAACGCCGTCTCTGCTAGAAGAACACAAACGAGCTTCTAATGACTCATTCTGTGGCGACATCGGTTCGAGATGCTCTCGGGTGTTTTGGCGGGACGGTGTGGGCCAAGTCCGTGGAAAGCTCAAGCCCTCCAACCCAAATAGTGAGTTACACTAGTGGAAATCAACACTAGATATTAGAGTGTCGTGTCTAATAATAATAACACTATGATAATAAAACAATAATAATAATAAAGTTGCCGACTCAGCAGAACCAGCTTATTTGAGAGCAAGGAGTTAAAATCATCTCATCTGCCAAATATTTTAAAATCTAAATGGTTGATATGCGAGGATGTGAGAATATAATTTCAAAGGGAACTCTTTCAGTTGGTTATTTTAAGCTCATGCGACATCAAAAGTGTACATGGATCTCCCACAACCTTGTGACCCTGTTTTTGAAGCTTTTAACTCCGCGTCCGTCCCGGCTATGACAGCAGAACTCCGGGTCCACACTGTATCTCTGTTCTGCTGACATGTTGCAGAACCTCCGCTCAAACCCAGGAAAACCCCAACTAACCAATCAAACGAATGCACCAGATTTGGACTAATTATTTCATATGAAGGCGACAGCCCGAGGCGTGCTGAGCAAAACCAGACCTGGGAAGGTTAGACGCGGCCGGTCACATGACCCCCGCCCCGTCAACATGAGCTGCAGTTTAATAAAGTTTAAAGGACGCTCTGTGCAGTATTGAATTTGTTTAAAGTCATTCGTTGTTTTTGAGGTGCATATTGAGAAATAGCGCGTGTCCACGAAGCGTGGATAAACTGTCAATGGAAAGCCCCTCCACCGTCAGACCCATCATGCCTTTGCATGATCGTCTGATCTGGCCTCGGGGCCGTTCTCTCACCTGGCAGGTCACCTGTTCTGGCAGATACCAGCACTCCCGCTAAATGTAGTCTGATTCATCCAACACTGACACGTTCACCACCGTCAGGTTCTGCTCTCATCCATACCAGTTAGACAGGCTCTTATTTCATCACCGAGGGTAAGCTTTCATCACACACACACACACACACATACACACACACACACACACACACACACACACACACACACACACACACACACACA
>JAOWBL010000019.1:11830294-11840434 GCA_028564865.1 Zenarchopterus dispar | reverse complement strand
GCATGTGTAAGTGTGTGCACGGGCATGTGTAAGTGTGTGTTTGCGGGCAGAAAACCACAGTCAATTATAACTTTACTCATCACATTACAGGCTGAGTGAAATTAGGGCCGTTGTGTGTTAACAGAGCGAAGACAAACAGGCCCGGTTCCCTCCAGGAGCCGGCGGTTTCGACCCGTCCTGGAGGCCCGCCTGCTGCCAGAAAATAACTTCACTTTCCTCAGCAGTCATCGGGTCTAAGTGGGCTGCAGGGCAGAGCGCCACGGACCTGCCGTCCCCACGCTGACGCGAGGCCTCGGCGTGGCGCCGCAGCGCTCAGAGGTCACCGGGTCATTCATCAGAGCGCGGAAACAATATTTACTAAAATAATAAACCTCAACTTCTGTTTCACCTGATAGTCAGGATGCACGGTTGTCGTGTCACAAGTTACACGCTTGACTGCTGACTAGAGTCAGGTAAAAAGCAGCATCACAAAAATATTCCCTTTATGCATCATCTCCATATTTTCTATTGCCAAGAGACTGCTTGTTTGTTTGTTTGTTTTTATTCCTCAAGCAGGATTACGAAGTTTTCATGCACGACTACTGTAATTACAGAGATTCTCTTAAGCAGTTACAAAACATCATCAACATGATCATTCAGAGTCATCACTAAGGGTTACCGCAAGTTGTTTGTAACTCAGAAGTAAATGAGGAGCGTCACGATGGAGCGGAAGATGATTTTCATTTTCCATGTTTTGCTAAACTTCCTGCTGTAGCCTAAGCTACCGTTGCTGTAAGCAGGCCCACGCTAACAGCCCACTCTCCAAACACGGCAGCATCTCTCTCCGCCGTGGTGTGTCGTGCCGTGATGAAACCCCAGCAGGAATCTCTCGCCCTCCAGTCCCGTCTTGTTGGAATTGTGTCACCAAACCTCGTCTGCATGCGAACACGCATTCCCACACCTTTTACAAAAACACGATTGCTATTTTAACCCTCACACTGAGCCAACTGGCTCTTACCTGAAATGCAGACACAATGAAATTAAAAATAAAGAAATAGAGATATGGACAGGAGTGAGTGACATGAGAGTAAGAGCGAGGCGTTGCGTCATCCCGCTGGAATGCTGGGAACTGAATGTTCTTGAACTGGATCACGATGGCGGTAACGCTCTCTAAAAACCCGACTACCTGACAGCTACACCTGACAACAGCGGGGCCACGCAACCTCAGGTTCCAGCCAACATGAGCTCATCGATACTCCTAACGCAAGACGGCATAGCGTCGAAACTTAACATTCCCAAAGCTTCTCCAACTAGATTCCTCGTGATCAGCGAGTGACAGTTAAGTGATTTAATAATCAATAAAACAGAGAGATATCATTTAAGGGGCTATAAGAGGACATTTAAAATACCTGGTTTATTCTTAGCTCCTAACATATTTTACATCTTTAACGTAGCGGATGAGCCGTTTCATAGCGTCTAAAACCCGTCTTAAAACTAATTTTTATTCCTTGGTTTTTAACCTCAGCAAGACAGATTTCTTATTTAATCTTAGTCATTTTAATCCGTCTTATTAGAGTTGAACTTAAATTGTCCTTATGTTATTTTATTCTTTTTAAAATCCGTGTTTTTTTTGTCTTTTATAATGCCTTTTAGTTCTTAGTTTCAGCTGTGGTTGTTTTTAAAGTCCTTTGTTTGATCATGTCTTCAACTTTCCTAATACACTTAAAAAGTCTTTTATCCCAGATGGGTGAAATTTTAAGGGATTACGAGGAGATTATATAAATTTATTTAAAATCCCAATTTGAATCTCTGCAAAGAAGCACTAAAGTGATTTATAAAATCACTATAAAATGTATAAAATCATGTTTGATGAAATGGCAGATGAATTTATGTCGTTCATTAGCTCTGATGTTAAACAGTCTCCGGGTCTCTGGTTCATGTTGAATTTTAGTTTTAATTATTCTCCACATCACTGAGTTTTAGCAGCAACATCCCATCTTCTGGTACCGACGGGTCGATCGCTCGTGTGGATGATACCGAGACTGTACCACAGGTTATAACAACTGCTCTTACAATCAGAGCATTAAACAATCCCGTAACAGTTCTTGGACCAGGAAAAACAAAGTTCAGGAACTTATTTGTGACCATGAAGAGCTTTTAATCAGAGAAGGTTTTTAAATCATTTCCAACTTCTAATAATGATTAAATTATCCTTTGTGCCGTCACTCGATGACCTCGTTTAGGTGACTGCTTTTAAAGGTTTTTTTTTTCTTTTTAATGTGTATTAAAGTTAGTTCTTTTTTTAAATTTCATAGTTCCTAATCTGTAATCCCTGAAGATTGCTGGGTCTGAAAAGAAGTTTGTAACGCCAAAAAATATATATAGATACGATTCTTGAAATCATAAAATAATCACGACCTCTTGAAAAACTCTAGAAGGAAACTGACAAAAAGACTCGTAAAACCACTTCTGTCTGCAGCTTGGCAACAGCAGAAAATATTTGTTTCATTCAGTGCTTCACACGTTATTAAATATTTCTCAGGATTAAAAATAAAAACAGCTTAGATTATTTTTTATTGTCAACAAGAAAATGAACAAACATCTTAGATCAGCTAACATTAAAGTAGATTAGCTTAAAACAGCTAACATTAGCGTATATTAGCTAACGTTTGATTAGCTCAGCTGACATTAGCTTAGATAAACTCAGTGGTTTTCAAAGTGGGGGCCATGGCCCCCTGGGGGGCCGTCAGGGGGCACTAAGAAGGCCTCAGAAAATTAGTGGGAAGTTCAGCAAAAAAGAGAAAGAAAAAAAAGAAAAAGTTCAGCAGCAATGTGAGTTCCAGTTGTCCATGGAACTCATTGTTGTCTTTATTAAAATCCTTTATAATATATTTCGTGTCTTAAGTTTCTATGGTAAAAAGCAGCGAGTTGTTGTTATCGATAATAACTTGGATTTGGGGGTCCCCGGCAAGAAGGTAATGATGTTTGGGGGACCTTGGCATGGAAAAGTTTGGGAACCCCTGAATTAGCTAACATTAGCTTAGATTAGTTTAAACATGTGTGTGTTTACATGTGATGACAGGGTACAAGACAACAAAATGCTGAGTGTTTCTAAGAGATGCTCATGTTCACACTGCAGGAGGGCAGATTTAGAAACAATGATCCTTAAACATAGAATAAACAGAACATTCCTAAAAACAATGAATATGCATTAAAAAAAAACATCTGAATGTCTTTGTGACCCACTAGAAGTGTGTTGTGGTGTATTTATAGTATACACATGCTAGTGGCCTCCTCATTGTAAATGATTCCGTTTTTTCACGTTTCTCTCATTTTTCTGATACAAAGACATTTATGGACTAATCTTTGACCTGAAAGCGTGTAGTTTCCGACAACAGCCAATAAACAGGTAATCAGTTCAAACTGCTGTCGTGACAATCTACTTCCTTTCACCTCTGCTTCACCCACATCCGGCCGAGGAGTTAATCTGTTTATTTGTGTTTTAACTGATGTTTCAGACCTCACTTTCACTTATTTATTCTCCATCCATCTAAAATCATCACTAGAGAGTTGTTTGTCCTCCTTAACTGGCAGAAAACAGGAACCAAGAGTGAATTATATGTTTCTAAACTGTAACTGAAGATAGTGACTCAGTCTGATTTCAACTTTATTTTGAAAAGAAAAAGGTCACTAAAGTTAGTTTTATGTTCACGACAATAGTCTATGGTACAAAAATCAAATCACTTCAGTATCTCTTCTAAACATTTCTCAGCCCTCATTTGCTCAGTTTTTTTTAAAAATTGTGGCTATTTCTTGTATGCACGGTTGAAGTTCTGACAGTCAGGATATGACGCTTACCTCTGATCAACTTAAAGAGACCTATAAAGATGGGATTTATAAAATAAACCCACATGCCTTAAGCATAAAGGGCAGCTCACTGGGAACATTAATTTTGCAAATCTGGGATCTGCTCATGGCATGACATGCATGCACCCACTAATCCCCCCGACTGATGTTCACTCATCGTTACAATCATATCTCCATCTCTGCATTTTTGTGTTTAATTACAGGCGTCTTCTGCTCAGTTAGTGCAAGTGCCGCTGCAGCTATGGCAATGAACAAATATAAATACAGGGATAATCTGAAGGAGGTACATGGAGATGTGGGAGGGTGAGAAGTGCACGAGTCAAGAGATGTATGCTCGGAGAGTGTATGTCAAGGCAGGTAGAGTGAAAACTGGAGATGGACTGTCAAACTTGGGATTTATACAACAGTGTGGAAAGTCCCCGTCTGCCTCCCGGCTCTCTGCTCGATACTTCTCAGCCATTTTTTTTTTTTTTTTGTTTGAGTCATTTTGTCTTTTTGACGTTGATGTGAGCAGACGGTGGACAGTCACTCCAGCGCTGTTGCCCTCTTCATCTCTTTGGGCTCCAGAACATATGAAAGGAGGAGGATGTCTGAGCCAGTCAGTCAGTTTACGGTCCAGCACCCATCAGTCTTCCCACAGTATGTTTTCAGAGACCTTCTGGTTCAGTTACTGAAGTAAACGTGACAAGAACGCATCACAAGGTGTCAAAAGCTCCTCTGAAATTGCACATTAGCAGCTGTTTAATTTGGAAAATGTGTTTTTTTTTCTTCTTTTTGTTGCTGAATTCACCATGAACAAGATCTCCTCAACTTTAAACGTTGGCATTGAGATTTATTGAAACAATAATTCCTGATATTAGCTCTTAGAAACTGGAAACTGACACTAAAAACCCAGACTTTAGTAAATGAACTCATATTTTAGGAGAATTATGACATGACCTGAACTAAAGTTCTGAAGTTTATGACTCGTGTGAAGTATGGATCAGTGTCAATAGTCTGACCAAAGAGTTGACAAAGAGGACAAATATAAAAACATAAAATAGCAGAGAAGTATTTGTCTCTATGTTTGGAGAGGGGTGAGGATGGGTACAGTGTTTATCTTCTTTTCCACAATGTTCAAGGAGTCACTGAGTGTAATTTGTGTTCAAAGTTGCATCTGTTAGCTTAAAGTGATAAGACACTAAAAAATAAAAAATACTGTCAAATTAGTACTATTATCAGCTGCTGCATGCACTTAATCAACAGAGGAAGATTATTTACTTCTAGCCTTTGTTAGGTTCATGACACCAAGCGTGCTCATCTCACAGTAAAAAACTTCTACCACATGATGTTACCCAGTGACGCCGTCATCACGATGTCCCGACACACAAGAAAAAAAAAAAAAGATTTTCTCAGTTTAAGAAGAATTCAAGACTGTGAATGTTCAGCAAAAACAGAATCTGGTCAGCTGCGTCACAGCCGATCATTTATGAGTCCTGGAGTGTTTATCAGGAGAGCAGAAGGCCGCGGTGCATCTATCTGACTCTCTCTTTTCAGATTATTCAGAAAGCTGACAGGAATTCCCTGGAAAAGTCGCTCGAGTGAAGAAGCAGCCTTTCATTCCTCTTTTCCCTCAGTGGCATGATCTACCCTGCAGACATTTACCAGCGATCAATCACCGCTAACCTGCAATCACAAACACACGAGTAAACATGGCAACAGATCTGACGACGTGATGACACGAGCACGCCATCAAACAAGAAAACACTGGTGGAGTTGGAATCATTCAAGCTCCTGCCCCACACCAGTGGAAAAGGAAATGGACCAATGATGGTAAAGCTGAAAAAAGTCCTTCAGTCGCTGATAACTAAAACCACGCCTTCACTTTCGTTTTTAACATTTGTTTTCAAGTTTAAAGCAGAATTTGAGGCTTAAAAGTTCTCTCATGAGCAAATGGAGAAAAAAAAGTGTGTAGTGATGAATTAAAAACTGTAAAAATGGTCTTCAAGCTACTCTCTGCATGTCATTTTGTTGTTAAAAGTCAGAGAGACAAATATTGATTTTTTTTTTTTGTCTTTTTAACTGGGTTTCTTGTTTTGATGAAGCATAAAATGTAAGTATCAAACTAAACTGTGGAAGGTGAGTGAGCTCTACTGTAACCTCGGACAGGTAAATCGATCAGCGAGTGTTTGAGAGTATCAGGCGGTGGCGGCGTGACTGCGTTCATCACATCCTTCCTGCGTCTGAGACACAAACTCAAGTTCACGAGTGATTCAGATCTGACCGACAAAACTAAACGAGTGTTGTTTCGCCTGAATTTAACACATTTTTTTTTTTAAACAGGTGGATGAAACAGTTTGGAGAGCGATGCTCATTGTAGCATCACTTACAGCTATAAAAGCAGGATAAATGAGCTCTGTGAAACTTCTAAATCGCTGTTATTTTCTGTGGTAAATAAAACCAAAAGTTGAACAATTCCAAGAGATTTTTGAAAAACGTTCAACTGACATGAAGTCTTCAGCGAGAGACGCTGCTGCTCTTTTTTCCTCTCAGTTTGTGCTCCTCCTCCTCCTCCTCCTCCTCCTCACGTTTTAATCAGCAGGTCGGGACCAGATCACTTCAAAGTAAGCATTTGGACAAGAGGTGAAGAAGGACCTCCCACATCTGAGACCCCCTGCCAGGACCAAACTGCTCCCCTTCACACCTCCACAGTCCCCCACCCATCCACCCCCCACCCCCTCTACAACACCCCCACCTTGAGCTGCTGTCGCTGCTGCTCCATTTGGCTGCAATCAGCACCCACTATCATGCCTGATCCAAGGAGGTGGGGGTTTCAGAGGAAGCACTTGACAAATTGGCACATTCTTCTCCAAATACTCCCCCCCTCTCCCCTCCATCCCTCCCACACACCCATGGATCCCACTTACATCTGGCAGCACCCCTATCAACCTCCCCCAACCACCGATCCCGATGAATGCTGTCCTTGTGAGTGGAGGAAGCCACCAACACACACACATCTCCACTCGTCCTCCTGACCTTCCAGGTGCTACATCTTCACTGTTTCACACACACACATCTGCACTAGTGACCATGGACACACCTAAACCCACCCTGGTTGTCCTGGTAACACTCTCACCGCCACATGACCAGAATCAAACCCGGATTTTGACAGACCATCAACCCCGATGAGCAATAACCTCCTAGTCCACTCATCCCGGCCCACTCAGCCCACCCAGCCCTCCCCCCACCTGGACCCGAGCAGCTCAACAGCTGTTTGCATGTGTCGTAGAGGAAGGCGAAGGAGCCAGATCCAGGTTACGGCCGGGCACTTCCACGGTGTCTGTCGGTTGTAAATACCTTCTCGTCTACTCCACAGAGTCCCTGAAGTGTCTGCTCGGGGGGGTGTTAGAGGGTGTGTGTTGATCTGGTTAAGGACTAATCCAGCTGGGTTGAGCACCAATGCATGATGGGACAGGAAATAGGCAACATTTTCAAACAAGAGTTGGCCAAGTTGGATCCAACATGTAGTAAAGTGTTTTTTACTTGTTACTTCTATTTGGAAGTAATTAGTTATATTACTCTGTCATTAAGTTAATTTAAAACAAATGCTAAATATTTTAAAATGCTAAAAAGTAGTTTATTCCACATAAATGATGTGTGGAAGGCCAGCTCAGAGGAGGAAACGGGTTTGGAGGTCAGCATCAGGCACCTCCTGTGGATGGACAGCTCTGGCGTGCTCGGGGAAGTCTCACGATCTGGGCGGAGACGCACAGGTACACCGTCACCTTTTTGTCTCAACCACCGATTTACAGCAACAGAAAATAACCGAGTATTTCATCCACCCATTTTTTTTTTTTAATGGTGTCAGAACCAGAGTTATAATAGTTTTGAATCTTTTAATAGTTTTTTTTTTATTTCATTTTTTCAGTTTGTTTAGTTTTAGTTAGTTTAACAAGTGCATCAATAGTTTTAGTCTTTTAGTTTTTGAGGTATTAACTTAGAGAAAAACATGAAAATCCAGGACTATAGAGTCTTATCTACAGTCCTGTACAGAACAAAAAGCCTTTATTCTTTATTTTAAGTAATTAGAATTAGAAAAAAAAATAGTAATGAGAAAGATGAAGCTGGAAACATCAAAATAACACAACATGAAACAAAAATGAAGTCAATTTTACTTTCAATTGTATTTTGTTTCAGTTAGTTTTCTATTGTAAATTTTACTTTTAGTTTGATAAAAATCTTCAGTTTTCTTTTTTTATTTCAGTTAACGGATAGTTTCAGGTTTAGCCTTTTAACAACTCTGTTAGAACATCTTGCAGTTTTGGTTAATTCTTATAAAAAAAAAACCACTTCATTTCAGATTAAAATGCATTTAAGATAAATTACTTAAGATTGTAACAGGAGCAATAATTTCAGAATTTTAATACTAATGCATTACAGTGAAGACTAAAGTATTTCTGAAATGGTGTGACTTTTGTACCCAACACTTTTACGAAGGGAAAACAGGGATACTGCATACATTTATATACCTTATAAGTACTTTTTTTCAGCAAAATATTAAAATATCCATAAAAAGGTCAAACTTTGTGGCGATTCAAAGCATATGTAAAGATAATCAGGTGTTTCAGGGCACGTCCTCTGACTTGTTAAATTAGGAGAAATAATGTTGCAACGCAAGTGAAGCAGACTGAAAATAAAACCCTTTAAACACTGTTACAGAATTGTTTTCAATTTATTTTTAAGTCAAACCCCAAAACAGAAACAGGGTCTTTGAACCCCAGTCATGTTGGAATCAAAAACTTTGTGCACACACACAACAGAGTGAGTCTTCATGTTTTCCAGAAGGAAACAAGAAGCAGATTTAAACATCTGCACTGAATCTACTCAGCCAGCCTGAACCCTGACACGTACACGTCTGCAGCTCAGACCACAACAACCAATCAGCCCAACGGTGCGCCGCGAAAACGGGGCCCATTTGACTTCAGCCAGAGCCAACTGTCCCGTGAACAGAAACGCTCAACATTAAAAGGCTGTAATTTTATCCAACTTGCTGATGACGCCAAAGATGCCTTCTGCTAATGTAGCCATAAACCGTTGAACTGAGTTTAACGACTCAGCGCTCGTGCACGCCACCTCCTCTGATGTGAGCATCCTCTTCTGAGTTGCTGTGATTTCATTAAAGATAATTGTTGTTTATTTTATTGGCCACGACTTTGCCTGCACACATTCTTTCAGAACTGGAGTTATAACCCACTCGTAGTCTCATTGTTTAGCAAAGAAACTAAACACAGAACCACAGAAATCCTGCCGTGGTGTAATCTTGGAAGAAAAAAAAAAAACAAAACAAGCACATACAGGTAAATATAAATGTTTATAACTCCATAAGCATTATGGGTGCGCTATAGTGTCGATTCTGCAGATTCTGCAAATCAAATGTTTCCAGATCTGGTGGTTTATGATGCCAGCGATGGGGGTAGGGGGGTAAAGCATATTTATTTAGTTAATTTTAAGTCATCTAGCAAAAATGATGGCATCTTCTTCCAGAGTAGTGCACGGCTCATAAACGCTGACATCACACACCGAGTCATGATGCGATCACGTGCAGGACGAATGTTCGCCACTTGCACCGCTGACACTTTTCACGATTTCTAGAACAAACTTCAAAGCTTTTCAGGTTGTTTCAGCAACTTTTTCCACACAAGAAACCCAGTAAAACATGGAGCAGCTTGAAGGTGCTGGTTCCCGCTGCAGAAACAGGAGGAAGAGCGTTTCCGTTATCATTAATCATGAGTGTGTAATCGTGCTATAAATACAGACGACGCCTAATTGACCTTCCTGTAACGAGTCTTTTCGGTGACTGGCAGAGAGAATAAGGAGCAGAAGTGAAAGAGGAAACGTAAATAAATATTCAACCATTTTCATATCTGAAGGGGATCAATGTTTCCCACAAAAATCAGATCCATTTTAATTAAATTAATTACAACCTGAATTATAATCACAGAGTAATGCATGTTCCAGTTCCCCGTCTCTGAAGCACAAAAAGGTAAAAAGAAACTCCGTAGTAGTTTTTGAGGAGATGAAATAAGACGCTACGTCACCCCTCATAGCACCAAACCCCCTCCTTGCCCACCCAAAAAAATAAATTATTAAAAAAAAAAAAAATCTGTCACAATTATTAAGTATGACATTAACATGTCAAGAAATTAGTGATTCTCATAAATATTTAAAACGTTCCCGTTTGCCGACCATAATCATAAACAGACGAGCTGCACCTCGCTGCAGGAACAAACAGTGCTCAGTGAGGACGACCCGGAC
>JAOWBL010000019.1:11799650-11820011 GCA_028564865.1 Zenarchopterus dispar | reverse complement strand
TACAGCCTTTGTAGGAACTCGTTAAGGCTGCCACTCAATTCTCAAGAGCAACTTGAGGCATTCTTGAGAAAATTAGGTGTTTGTTTTGTTTTGTTTTTTTTCTCGTGCACGCTGGCTGTAGAGTTTATGATCTCCGTAAGGATGCCTCAGAAACTACCATCAGTATGCTTATGGCCATCTTACAAAAACTGTTGGAGGAAGGTGGCCATTCGGGAGCCCTATGTGCAACTCTCAGTAATCTCAAGTCGTTGGTAAGAAGACTGCACAGCTTTTGGTACATTTGTCAGGGTATATAAGTGACAGCTGTCCAATATCTCCAAACATCTGTGTCCTGATCGTTTCATATGCTGGAATATTCCTGGAAACGTTTGTAATTTTCTAGATGGCAATCATGGTGAGAAGACCGTAGCTACACCTTCTACAGCTGTAGGACGAAGAAGATGATGTAGCGGTTGTAGTCGCTGCTTTCGTTCAGCTGTGGCCGAGCAGTGCACATATAACATACTTCGGTCCTATGTATCTCTGTTCAAAAGGCACTCATGAGAATGTTGTCAGAGCCCCTCAGAACAACTTAATATATTCTTGCACCATACTTACATGAACATAGTGCATCGTTCTCTTAGGTCGTTCTTAAGGTATTCATCCGTTGGCCTTCCTACGTGGGTTTTCATGGTACATTTGTAGAAAATCTCGGACATTACCATCAACCTGGCCACGAACTTAGGAATGGGCTACAAACGCTGGATTCTTATAAGGCTGCCTCAAGGGGGCCTTAGGAAATGGTTCAAAAATCATTCGTAGATGGTTCGCAGTCATTGGTATGAGTCATGTGACCAAGGATTTAGGCAGGTAGCGGTTGAACTGGACTCAACATCACACCTGGATGTTGGATGGATGGATGATCAGTAGGCTTCATTCTAGTATCCAGAGTTTTTAGAGTTTTGTTTTAATAAAGTTCCAGATCACTAAATAAACAATTATATTCTCTATGATTCTCCTGGTTTTCAATTGTCCTGAAGTACTAGAAAACAAAGTCAACACAGACTCCGCAAGGCCATTATTTGAGGTAACTAAATGTGTAATTAAACTTAGTTTTTTATTGTGAAGATTACAAAGCAAGTATCTGTTAGATGATACTACTCATAAGCTGTCGTCATCTGTGTCAATTAGCCAATATTTTACACAACCATCACAGACATAGCTGATGAATGACGCCTTCAAATTTGGGGTCTGCCCAAACTCATTTTTTTTATTGCTTACTGCTGATAAATACTCACCGAGCAGCAGAGCTCGCTGTTTATTGCCTCTGAACATTAAACTGTCTCTAAGAATAACAGCCCGTTTGTTTGCTTGACAGGAAGCAAGGTAGGAATGGTCCCATCCTTCACCAAAGGTATGACAGTGATTTAAGACTTCAATTAAAACAATAAACCTGTTGTTTATGATGATCTTTATCAAATCCACGAGACGAAAAAAAAAAAAAAACAATTGCAGTCATGAAGATGAGTATCTTCTATAACGTAATTCAATGTTTACTTCTTAAAAAAAAAAAAAAAAAATCTACCTTTCCTCCCCTTGTTTTGGCTCCACTATCGTCATTCCACTAAGTGATCCAAACAAGTGAGATCATAGCTCATTAGAGCAGGATTTTGCAAATAGAATCCTCAAATTACACAACAGACTCGTGTTCTTGTGCAGGAACCAGAGATAGCACCCACCCACACTCTCAACCAAAATAATAAGGGGGAGGCTGCTTCGTGGAACAATTACCGATTGTGACATGGGTAAAAAGGGAATTTACAGATTGCGAAAAAGACAAGTATGGCTCAATTTCAGGCACGGGTGCCTTTAATGCTTCTTTTATTAGTTTTTGACAGTAACCTCTGAGTCGTGAACGATGGAGCTCTGACTGAAGGCCATGCTGGGCAGAAAAACTCCAAACTACTTGCAGAATTGCACAAACATGCCAGATGAGTGGAGGAAGTGTGTGGAGCATCTGTGGGGGTGTGAGCATGGAGCTGAGAGTGGTGTTCACAGATTAACAGCAACGTTTACTGGGAGTAATGGGCTGGTGTGACTAGTGGAAGATCTGAGCGAGACTGCATCTTCTCGCCGTCTGTCTCGACCGGTGAGGATGCTCGGCTGAACCAGGAAACTAAACAGGAAGAGCGATTTTCTCAGAACTGAAAGTGACGTTTGAAGTGAACCAAACAAGCTAAACTTTTCATGCGTCTTCACAAAGGCTTTCTGTCTGCAGATATGTAAAGAGTTGGAGAGTCTCGCTGAAATCCTTCTGTACACACCAAATAATCCCAATGTCAACCGAGCCCAGTTTCTCTGTGCTCTTCGTGTAAACTCGACTGAATGGTACGTTGAATTCACCGGGTTATTTCTGTCCCAGGTGCAGCTGTGCATGACAACAAAAGGTAACTAATACAAACGTGCACTCAAACCTCCTCAAACACCATAAATGAAAGCCGTGGATTGTATATAGTTGTGTGATCAGGTGACTTTTATCTATTTAGTAATTCACAAAAGTCGTACCACCTTTAAGGTTCTAACAGTGCTCTCAAACCTTTTTACTCCAGTTTACAATTAATGAAGTCTTCAATTAATGTCCATCATTTCATCCACCTAAATCAACCACCCGTCCGTCCGTCCATCCATCCGTCTGTCTGTCCATCCACCCATCCGTCCGCCCACCCGTTCATCTGTCTGTCCATCCACCCATCCATCCACTTACCCACCCACCCATCCATCCATCCACCCACCCACCTGTTCATCCATCTATCCAGTTTGCATGAGCTGAACTTGTAAAGTAAACTAAACTAAAATAAGCCCTCAAGTTGACAGTAACATTTGCAGGGTTTATTATCTGACAATTTAATTAAATTCAAATGAAAAATACCCATAGGGAAATTACGCAAGTTACGTAAATAATCAAATTTAATATTTGATAAACTAAAATTTGCTGGAAACATTTTTCAGGCACTCAAGGAGAACGGTTACAAATTCAATTTAAAAGTTTTTTGTTTTTTTTTAAGTTGGGACAATAATACTGTCTAAATTTTATAATGAGAAATAAAGATGAATAAAAAAATATTCACTCTGAAGAAGTACTGTCACTGAGAAGAATTAAAGTAATTAATTTATAAACACTGATGCATTATTCTAACAAACATGAACTCAGATGTATTCAGCTTCATCCATCAGTCCAAAAACTGTCCTTTTGTTGGTTCAGAATATACCACACAAGCACATACTTAGAAACATCCAAATATTTATACATTTAATAGTAATCTAACACAAAGACTAAAACTGTGAGTCCTTTCGGTTTGGTCTAATTATCTACAAAGCTAAAATGAGTTACACATTAATATGTTTTAACAAGAGTAGATTAGCTGGTTTTAGCTGATGAAGACTGTACACAAACAACAGCAAAAACTTCAAATAAATCATTACAGAACTTTCAAAATAAAATTATGAGGTTGATTATTATTTCCAAATGTCTCCGTGGAGGACATAGCAACAGGAAGATTGATGAGTTTGATAAATATTTACCGTAATTCCTGGTTACCATCTGCTCACCTCAGCGCTCCTTTCTTAAAGAGCACACCAAACTAATTAGATAAATACTCGCAAACTTTGTGTGTGATAAATGTTTTTAAGTGTAAACATAACAACGAACATGAACGGGCTGCTGTCAATCATTCATCACTACAGGGAAAATTAAATAATCCTTCAAAAGGAGGAGTGAAGAACGACAGAGAACAAAATCAGAGGCGTGATGGAGATGTAAGATTTTTGATTTTTAAAATAAAGACTTTAAATTCAACATTAAGTTTTTTCTAATAAAACTAGTCACAAAGATCAAACCTGATCTTTCCATCTCAGAGGACCTGTAAATACACAAGTTGACCTACAGGGGGCCTCAAACCAAACAGATCAAACTTACTTTTAAATATTTATTAGCACATGAAGTGATTAGTTTGCTCAAGTCTGAGTCATACAATGTACTAAGAAAGTTAAATTGCAAAAACAAACTTAAAAAAAAAGCCATTTTCTAAAGAGCAATAAAAACATTCTTGTTACCAAAACTAAAACTTCTCAAAGCTCAAACGTCTGCCTATAAAAATACTTATTGTAAACTAAATACTTGTGTTTTAGGAGGATTAAACAATGAAGTTATGTTTGTTGTCATTTTGTTTTTTTTAAAGCCACCAGTTCTTTTAAAACAATATGTTTTGCACATAAAGATTTCTACGATATAAGAAGTAAACAAAGTCCCTGAGCCTAAGACACCATATTAACTCTGCCAATTAATCACTAATTTTCAAATGAACTGCCTCATTGTTTCAGCTCTAAGTCACATGCATCTTTAACAATTTATCAATACATTAATATTCAAAAATTGACTGTCATCTGTGTATAAAATCTATGTATTTCAAATTAAATCTTATGATAATGTCTTTTGATAGAAAATAATTTTCACCTTTAGGCCTTTTTAATCAATATTTTATCCTTATATTTACATTTTTTGGGCTAATGAGTTAAAGCTTTAAACAAATATTAAATTGGACTTATTTGTTTATAAACCTGCATCATCTGGAATTTTAACTTTAGTTCTGTCATTTAATCATGTTAAAGTCAAAACTAGAGTTAACTAATGTTGTATTTACTGTAGATGCTTAATATACAAATAACTATCAGTTTACAGCTGTTTTACAAGCTTTTATTTTAAATATTCTCTCTTGTAGGATTTTATAGATAAATATTAGATGAACAATGATGCCACACAAGATGAGAATGTGTTTCCGCCCACCTGACTTGGTGACACTGGTGTTATTCCTGACACAGACGTCCACCTGAAACCACTGGGGAGGCCACAGCGGCTCGCTACTGCCATCTAAAGGTCAAGAGTAAAACTGCAGCGTCACGTCTGTTTGTTTTGGCTTCTGGGTTACATGAACAGGACTCTTGATGTGGAATATTTAGGATTTGATTTAAGGTACAGACTCGGATGTAATCATATTTAGCTTTGTGATAATATTTATTGACTCAGTGTATTTATTTAGCAAACCTCAAAAAGCTTTCCTCCTCCCCTCTTCCTTGTATCTTTTCCCAACTGCATGTTTCCATGTGTTACAGCTTTGATGGAAAACAGAAAAATCACCGAGTCATGAGTGGAGCAACAAATCTGACCCACAAAACATCTTTGCATGAGGAAAGTGCAGACCTGTTTCTCTTGGCACCGGAGACTCTATTCTAAAACTAAAGTTCACTTTAAAGCCCACCTAGGCCAAGCGGGGCATTTGGTACGAAGGCCTAACCTTTCAAAAACAGAGGATGTCTGGCTCAGCTGGCTTATCTGAATCCTGACTACCAAGGAACGAGTGCAGCCCGGTCCTGTTTCTGCATCTCCATGTGACCAAAACCCCCAAAAATTCTGGTTTTCAAAACAATGGAAACCATTGCACCTTAAATACGTTCAGTCTGCACACGTGCAGATAATGAGTCCCGGGAAACAGAAGGCACGTTTTAGGGGAGACGTGGGGATTTGCTTCCAGGCGAGTCTCGGGCGCGGCGAGATCGACGCACGGCTGCAAGCGTGCCGCTGAGGGCTGATTGGATGCCAGTAACGTAAACACCAATCAGAGAGTGAGTAAACATGACCAATGGGCTGTTGCGAAGACAATCCCGCTCATCACTCACCGAGGGGTTGAGGAGACGAAGGCTGCTGTCCTGTGGAAACTACCAAAGGTCTCAAAAATAAGCTCGTTTTACACCAATAACTCCACTTTTACTGTTACAAAACTGTAGCTGCCGGGTGAGACCGAAGTTCTCCAAATGTTCTCCATTTCTGATCATTTTAAGATCCTAAAAGTGTAATAATGAAAAACTAGTTTTTATTAAGGTCAGATACACAGTTTATAATGCCTTTTACAAAATCTGCTTCTTTTATTTTGTATTAAAATGTTAATTAGTGTGCTGATTATCCATCCTGGGTCTCTGAGTTTTTCTTCCTAAAAGCAGCTCTTTATCAAATTTGGGCAGAGGAAAGATTAATGTCAAAGCCAAGTATATTCCAAAACCAAATCTGGGAATCAAAATCCAAAATCTGTTTCCAGGAAATCGAAATCTCTGACCCAGAGTGCACTTTTCTTTTCTCTCCATCAGTCCTAAAACCGTCTCCATTTTCAAACCATCCCTCACAATTGCACTTTTTCTTTTTGCATTTGTATTTCTGACACAACAGTGAAGTCAGTGTCACACGTAGAGGTCCTTTAATATTCTCCAATAACCCTCTAGAGTTTAAGTTTCGAAATTTCAATTAGGCATTTACTCATGCTGTCCGATAAAAACTGGAAAATTAATCTGGACACAGGATTAAGTCCAAGTAAAGATTTAAGATCCTGTTTGTTTCCTTTAATAGACTGTGTCTATGTTTTGGCATTATATGAATAATTTAATTAAATTAATTACACTGGAATAAACTAAATCATAAATAAGTAATTTGACTTAACTGGAATTTAAAATAGATAATTGATTCGCTTACTTTACTGTAAATGACATTTGTTGTGAAATGGTACTATACAATTAAACTGAATTTGACCAAAGTGAAGAAAAAAAAAATCACTAAAATGTAATAAATAGTAAATTGCAGCTTTAACAGTTACAGCACTCAGGAAACTGTGGGTATCTTCGACCCACACAGGCGGCCGGATCAGACACCAAGAGTCAAAACAACCAAGGTGCATTTCTAAGAGATACAAGGATTGCATAACAAGCCGAGAAGCGGCAGTAAGTAGTGGTATTACCACCCAAGTACCAGAGTAAACTGCCAGCAGGCTTCACAATAGACACCAAAGGCCTACAAACACAACTACACACTGAACAAACAGTGCCGAGCTTTGTGGGGAAACAGGCGTGTTAAATCCTGAGTGCTTCTGTCCCGGGAGCCTCTGAAAACCCGGATGAGGGAGAGACCAAAGGTTTCAGAAAGCAAGAGAGCTGGAAGAAGATAATGGGATGATGATTACTCTTTCTGGGGAAGAATTCAGATCTGGATAATGAAGGATCAAGATGAAGGAAGTCCGTCTCCCAAGTGCAACGTGCACTTCTGTCATCAGAAAGCATCAGAGTGGAAACCTAACGCCGCTTCACTCTCTCTGCCCACTCAAGCTAAAAACTTTTTCCACTTGTCTTCATCTCCGTTCACCCTTTCCTGTCATTTTCGCCGTAATGAGTGACGCGTGTTAATAATTCAGGCCGCTGCCCGCTGCGTCTGCCGCGGCGACAGCTGCAGGTGGGAAAACTCGAGCTCGGAGAGTTTCGTTAGGTTCGCGCCCTTCCCTCGAGGCGCTTCAGTGGGAGAACACAAAGAGATTGTGTTGAACCTTCACGTGCACACAAGATCGCTGTGAGCACTTCCCCATTTCAGCTTGTTCCTCATGCATATTTCAGGAGTATGATCGCGCATGATGCAGACATATTAATATTTCATAAATGATGGTGATTAATGGTTCAACCGTTCTCTTCAATAGTACCAAAGATGTGATCCTTCAGCCAGATGTTTTTTCTTCTTTTTGAGTAGATTTGATCAAACTAAACACATTTTGACTGTAGATGAGAGAATAACGCACGACTGACCCAATCCCTCCACATGACATCACAGCTATGGCTAATTTATGTTAAAAGTGCACTTAATACAAACAGACTGTAGTATTGTGGCTTCTGTTGAGCCGTTTCTGGGAAGATGGAAGAAGCAGAGGAATGTGTCGAGACCGACGTGGTTAAACTGTTCATAATCAGCCATTTGGTGTCCAGATGGGTCCAGTTTTGGAAGAACTGTCATGGAAATGCTGTCCACCATGTTGAAAGTGTCAGGAGTGGAAATAAAGACCTGGGTGGAGTAAAGTCGGTGAAGAGTTGTTACCAAGATAAAGGAAGCCACATTACAGATTAACGCTGAGGTTGTGACTTATAATCGTATGATATAAAATCGGTAGAGGTAAGAAGTGACACTTCTCACCCAGCATCTCTGATATATCGTCCCCCCCCCAATATTACTATCACTTTCAGACACGGTTATCACAAGAGGCAGCTGAAATACATATAGGGAGCCATTTCATCAAGTTTATTTTTAATGGTTTCACTTGGTACAATTTTCATTAAAGTTTTGTATGTGTGAGAGAATTTGTTTAAGATTGGGAGACTAAACAGATAAATTGTGTTTTAAAAGTACCTGCTTTATGGGACATGCTTTTGTTTGTTTGTTTGCAGATGTTCACCTGTGTGGATCAATAATCACTGTGGGTGTAGATGTCTCAGATTATCAGTCAGAAAGGAGGATCTTTCAGCCACTTTCCCTGAAGTTAAGGATGCAGCTGTCCTGTTTCTTTTACTGCTGATCAATAACTTCAGATTTTCAGATCTCTTGTTTGATAACATCCTGAACAGAATATACAAAAAAAACTCTGACCTCCACTGGTGATTTATTAAGATCTGTTTTTCATGAGCCAGGCATCCCTGTGGAGCCTGAAGTTTGATTGACAGCATCATCAAGAGTCCAACAGCGTGAGATCCATGTCAGTCACTCTTCTGATTACGTCATTATTCAGAAAAAGGCAGATCAAAACTTTGTAAACCATTTAGACTTGACATTCAGTGCTGTTGATGAGTCCAGTTTTAATTTTTCCAGATCAAGTTTACACAAAAAAGCAAAAGCAAATCTGGAGTGTCACCAAGAGTCGAATGTGTTGTGTGTTAATTGACCCCTGAAGGGAAATCATTTAAGTGTTTTTGAACTGAATTTGAATTACAAGGTGCCCACAACACACTTAAGCACTACAAAGTTACAGATAATTATGAGCACAAGTTTATCTGTATCAAAACTCTGGCTCAGACTAAAGCAAGCTGGGTATCACTGGATGCCCCCTGAACCAGAAGGTTACCGGATCGATCCCCCGACCCGTCACATGCTGGTATTCTCTTAGTGCCGGTCCCAAACTCAGAGAAAGTTCTGTCTAGGCCAAATGAATATGGGTAGCACAACTTCCTGTAGCAAATCCTAAGAAGGGGTTACTTACATCCAACCAGCTTTAATCTGATTTCAAACTGAGATTCAGGTCTTTTGTTGGGATTAAATTGGAACTAATAACATCAATCTACATCCAAAGGACGACGGTAAAAATCTCAGAACAATTTGCTTTAGGTCTCAATGACATGTTTAACTTATCAGGTCTTCTGCTGTTCAGAGTGGATCCATAAAAGCCCTTTTGTGTTTAATTTCCACGCTTATCATTTCAAACTACAGCTGTGTGTGCGGTCTGTCTGGTCCTCCAGAGTCCGTCCAAGTCCACCCCTGCAACACTAGAAAATAAACCTTCACTCTGTTCTCCGTGATGACTCTCTTCAGCGGAAACCGGCACCCACACAGCCCCATCTCAAAGCACAACTACGGCTCAAGCTGCTTGCAGTAAGTCTGACAAACCTCAGAAGGGATTCCCTGTAAGACAGCGACGGAGGAAAAGGGCTGGGGGGAGAAGGAGGAGGAGGAGGGAGGAGAAAGATCGCTGAATAGCTGCTGTGAGTGATCTTTTTCCCCCCTCTGTGGAGGAACAGACTGGAAATCGCTCAACATCACTGCTGCCAGTAATCCAGCCGGCTCAGCTGTTCAGAGTGGGTAGCATGTGGCAAGAATTTACCAGAGCTGCTTTTATTAGTGTGGAAACAAACTCACAAGAACCTTGCACAGGTACTGAGTCTGCGGCCTCGGGATCATTTTCTACGTGGGAGGTGGAAGCAGAGTCATGGCCTTTGACCACAAAGGATATAGAGAAGTAGTCATCTGTCCTTTCCCCTCTCACTCATTCTCACACCCTTTATTCCCCCCGTTTCTGTCCCTTTTATTTCCTTTTCATCAGTCTTAGTCATTTTACAAATAGTCTCAGTTTTCACAGAAGACTGGCAGGAGAGCTGATGTTATGAGTATTTAAGATGTTAAGAATTACAAAGGTAACATTTCCAAAAAAAAGGACAGAAGTTACGTCTTGAAACGTCACACAGCCAAAATAATCCACTCGATTCTGTAGAATCTGATTTAGCTCGTCATTCGTTCTCCAGCATTTTTATGAAGTCTCAGAAACTGTCAAGACCAGCAATCCACTGAAAGAAAAACCCCCCAGATATGACGGGTTCGTTTTAGCTTTCCTTATGGTACCTGGCAGCCAGAGTTTGGTTGTGATCAGCTGACTCCTGCCATCCGGTCAGAAACCTTTGCTTGTCAGAGGTTCATAACAAACTCTCAGTCAAATATCAAGTCTGATTTAAGTACCAAAGAACCTCCTGATAAAAACAAAGAAGTAAACTATCTTCATGTTGTGGATGTTTTAAGTTCTAAAAACA
Organism: Zenarchopterus dispar; assembly: GCA_028564865.1. Lineage (NCBI taxonomy): Eukaryota > Metazoa > Chordata > Actinopteri > Beloniformes > Zenarchopteridae > Zenarchopterus > Zenarchopterus dispar. The sequence continues at coordinate 11,809,604 of JAOWBL010000019.1, read as the reverse complement.
TGATATAGATAAAAAGACTGGCACAAAAATAGGAACCAGACAATCTCGTCAGATCTGTAAAGTTGATGTCCGATAGTCAAGAAATCCAAATGAACCGCTCTTAAATTTAAATTTGCTTTGCAGGTACGTCTAGCTTTTGTCCATTTGAGCTCATTAACTTCCCCAAAAGTGTTGGGGAGCCAATCAAATCAGTCTACTCTGGGTGGGATGATCATAATCTGGATGTAAACAGTGTAAACGGCTAAAGCTAAGGATTAAAGTAGCAACGTGCAAAATTGTAGGATGAAATATGCCAAAAATAATCTAGAATCAGCAAGACAGTGAAGAAATGAGTGAATCCATGTCACAAAAATGATGACCATGCATTTAGCTGCCGAGACATCTGCTGAGTCTGTGTGCTAATTAGTTAGCTTCAGTCCGTCCAGTCTTGCAATACCAGTTTCTACCACGAGTGGCAGTAGTGAGCAACATAGTGGTCTCAGTATCACATGACGACACGAGAAGTCGGACCGTTTGTGGGCATAATTAACTTGTTGTCAGTCATGTAGACACCGCCACCAAGTGACCATTTTAGGATAAACAAAAACAGCTGAAGCCCGGGAGGAGAACTTTACCATCAGAACTACGTGGTACCAGGAAAAAGACTTGTTCAAAAGTTAAAAAAAAAGAAAAAAAAACCCAGATAAAAACAGGACTAAACCAGAGCAAACATCAGCAGTTGGAGACAGCAAACACATGAATGTGGCACGACAACGTTTCTTTTAGGTTAGTAAGTAAACTGTTGCCGATTTTTATTTTAACATTTTTTGATGGTAAAGTCAAGATATTACGTTGTTAGCTAACCTCGACTCTGTCCCACCTGACATTTCAGAAATAAAACCACAAAAATAAAAAGTGAGAGAGACGGTTGGGAAATGGATGTTTTAGAAACGATGCTGGGAGAGGAAAACTGTAAAATGAGTTCTTGGTTCAAGTTTGTGTTTTTTATTTTGATTGTCAGTACATTTGGTGTTGAATTAATGAGAGATTTTGTTTTCTTGTTTTTCTACGTAGACCAACTCACTTTGTGCAGCTTTTCTACACCAATTTTGATTGAATTGTAAAATATGAATTTAAATTTTGCCTTAACATTACTCATTGCTCCTTTGACGGCGTTTTAAAATCGCCTTTGGCATCAAAAGTTAAAGGTTGTTTTTCTTTGAAAATTGAACAGAGAACACCACTGAAATCCTTCCTCTGTAAGGTATGATTCGAGTATTTGCTACAGCAGGTTACATGTAATTTCCTTTCGTATAAAGCATTTTCAGACCCTTCATCTTTCTAGATGTGGATCCGATCAATCAAACCACTGTTTTCCACAAGTAAATTCACATTTTTACTCACTGTCGAGTGGGTGTGTTTGCTTTCTGACCAGAAAATTAAAAAAAAAACAAGATTCATTCGGAAAGCGAAAGAAAATGTAAGACTATCTTTGTATTCTTTTTTGAGTTTTCAAAAGGTCAGCTATAGTACGGTAAGTCGGAAACCGAATCCAGAGAAGTCAACACCACACTTAACGGATGCGTAGGCTGACCTGACTCTTCCAGTTAAACCGGGGGTTTCCAAATATTGAGTCAAGCCAATCTGAAATGAGGATGAATTTATTAAAGAGCTACTTTTACTGAAAAGCAATATCTTGAGATCACGTTACGTGAAACGTTTAATGACCTATTTTCTCAGTTCTAATCTAATCTAAAGCCAGAATGATGAAGGAGGATCAGTTCTTCCTGGGGACTGTGTGTCACATCCGAATGTGGACCGGAGGAGGGAGGGGGGGCGGCGCCGAGGGATCTCCTGGGATCACCGCGGAGCTTTTAACACAAAAGGGAGATTGTGGCACAGACTGACCCATCCAAGAAAACATTACTTCCTGTCCCAGCAGTCTCCAGCATCCTACGCAAATGAGCCACTGGCTTCCCAGAGCTCAAAGTCCCTCTTTATCATCTGCTCTTAAACACTTCCAGCACCGAGCAAGCACACACTAGAACTACATCTTCTGAAGATCGTAAACTGAATCAAATAACAGCTAAGATTAGAACTTCAGTACGGTCAGATGTTGAACCTGTGTATCCATGTGCTAAGCGTCTATTAATTATTTCTTTACATGAGCAATTAAAATCAATATTAACGATCTGAACCGGTTTCTGTAAGTTTCATCGATCGTTTCTATCAAAAAGTCAAATCCACAACTAAACTAAAATTAGGACTAATAAATCAGTGATTGATGATATACCTGTAGTTCTTACTTCACTGATGGAAACTTTCTAAACGATTGTGGAGGAAAATCTTCTTCACATCAGTTCATTTAAAAGTCTGGTGAAGAAGCTGAAGATGCTTTTGGGACTCTTCTCAAACGGATTTTATCACATTTTCAGAACCACTTGTGAAGCTTGCTTGTAGGGATTTTTCTTCTGCCAACTAGATTAGAGGCATTTCTTGACGTTTCTTGTGTCACTTCTCCACAGTGATGTCACGGATAATTTCCACGCAGTGACTCAGTTCACCCACTGCTGCCAAAACCTTCAGATAAAATCCCTCAACCATCTCCCAGTCCCATGTTCATCAGTATCGGTATCTTGGCACTATTATTGATGATAAACTGACCTTCATAGGTTGAATTTTGGGAATTTAAAAGAAAAAAAAAAAGTTTTATACTTGTTTTATCAACTCAGCATTTGTGTTGTCTTATCTGTTGTCACTTAGATACAAACAAAAAAAAACATCTAAATGAGCTCCAGAAAGCATGAAAGCCCCCACCCCCCAACAAATTCATTTTAATCTCATCACTGTGATGGAGCAGCCAGCTGGTCTTAATCTGATCGAGTACGTGGACGACGGGTCGGTGAGTGTTTGGAGGTACGTCTGTGACATCACACTACCTTGACGTGACTCTGAGCACCCAGGTTGTAGATCTCTGTGGGCTTCACCTCATTGATGATCTTCACCAGACACGTGCTGTCAGTTAGGTCGCCGTAATGCAATTTCATGTCTGCCAAAAGAGAAAAATGTACTTTAATTTAAAAAAAAAAAAAAAAAAAAATCTAAGGTGAATAACAAAAGCATATTTTTCTAGTATGTTAATAGTTATTGAAGACTTCCTGTAAATATATGTGTATTTTTCAGTTTTCCCACTACTTTTTATACAGAAGTTTAAAAAAAGTTGAACAGGTTGAACATCCAACTCCTGGACAGCACAAAATCTGCTAATTTTACAAAGATGAGTGAAGATGGACAACTCGGAGACATCTGAAAGACCACGTATATTTAAATAAAGAAAATAATAGTGTTCATGTGATATTGTGCATATGTGATCCTTTTGTCTATTAATGGAAACTGGTAAACTGTTCGGAAATAAGACACTTACTGCCTTCAGTGTGGGTCTGTGGGTTTTGGTAGAGATGCTCAATTCGACCTGTGTTGAAGGAGCTGGAGCGCCTCATAATCCCGTGAACCTGAAAAAAAAAAAATTCATTAATTAATTTTTTTTTTAAAAATGGATGAGAGCTGTTGATGTAGACCTTTATACCACACAAAAAATAAATGTCCCACAATAACTTTTTTTTTAAATACTTCATGACAAAATAGTACTATTAAAAGAAACTTTTGGGAAATTTCAGTGCATCTGTTTACTGTATTGTAATCAAACTTTAAAATTGTAGAATTTTGTTCCATTTCTAAAAATTTTAAGGCTGTTAGTCATTATAATCATTATATTGTTTATAATTGGACTAGTCATTTCGAAGTAAGACCTGGTGTGTATTTCTGTGTTCGTCGGAGCTCCTCTCTGTAAGATCTTTGGAATCGTACAATATTCAACACCGACTAGGTTGATATAACAGATCCACGACTCCAGCTGGCTGTTTTCTGTCCATCTTTCTGATCCGTGATTTGCTCTCCATATTCTGAGGGGAGTTTATGAGGAAGCTCTGCTCAGGGAAGATAACAGGACCTGATCCAAGGGGAGTCCATAAAGGGGGGGAACACTGCGCCCTGACCTCACTTCCTGTATTCACTGGGCACTTCCTGCCAGCCTCCGTGCTCCTCTTTAATGCCAGCCCTCCCCACATCCGTCTCTTCCACCAACCTGGACCATGTCCATGTCCTCCCTGCCATCTCTGGGGCGGGCAGCAGATGGCGAAGCTGACCAAGTCGGCTGAGATGAAGGTGAGTGGTTTGGTTTTTTTTTTTTCTACTCGTATGAGGGGGGAAAAACACAACTAATAATTGTGCAAGACATGGATGTTTTCCCAAAAACTGGAGCTGGTGTCCAATCATGTCTTCAAATCTTTCCAACCTCAGGCTTTTTTGGAAGCTCCCTTTTCTCTCCAAGCTCATAGAAAATGTCGTTTTTAATCAACTACAGTCATACCTGGACTCAAATGTCTTTTCTGAGACGTTCACATCTGGTTTTAAACCACCTTTGAGCTTTAAATGACCTGTTTTTAACTGTTGATTCAGGTAGCTCTGCCGTCCTTCTGCTGTTGATCTTACCTGCTGCTTTTGATACAAATCGACCACTTTTTTTTAATTTTGCGTAAAATGGTTCCAATCTTACCTATCTAATAGGAGTTCTTCTGTTAAGCTTGGCCAGTAATCTTCAGCTATGTCTCCAGTTAGTTACGGGGTTCCCCAAAGCTCCGTACTGGGCCCTGTTCTCTTCTCTTTAGATGTTCTTCCTTTGGAGTCTTTTTTTTTTTTTAAAGCACAATATCTCACTTCATTGTTTTGCGGATGACCTCCAGATCTATCTGCCAATGAAAGCAGACAGTCATATTAACATTCAGGGCCTGCTAAACTGTCTTATTGCCGTAGAGTCATGGATGGAGCTAAATTTCTTAAGTCTCAACAAAAATAAGACAGACATGCTAGTTGAGTTGTGAAGGTTATGTCTTTCATTTAAGGCTCCTCAGTAAGGTGACAGTCTACCTCCCCTCACAGGACTTCAAGAGTTATCCGTTGTTTTATTTCATCTCATTTATGTTATTGCAGCATTTCGTACAATGGTCTTGATCTTCAAAACCCACCAGCTCACCTTCAGTTACTCCTGAAGGTTCCCAGAACCAGACGCATTTTCAGAGGGGACGTCCAGACTGTGGACCCGTTTGCCAACACCCTCCATTATTACAAAAATCTTGGAAAAATAATTCTTTTATCTATTTTATTTTAATTATTATGCGGACACTCATTAAACTAGGTTTTATCAATCTTAGCTTTGTATCAATATTACTGCATTTATCTGTGTAATTTGTGCAGAATTTGGGTAAACTTGTGTTGTTTTAAACCTGCTACATAAATAAAGTTTGACTTGACTTCTCGACGCTACACTGAAGCTTGTAGAACCTAATCATGAACCTCCATCTTGAAGCGAGACACCTGGAAGTGGACTCATTTCAGATTCCCATTCCTCGCCACAGCAGACACAAATGTAATAACATGCAGCTCTTTCAGTCTTAGCAAAATATTATCAAACTAGATAAAACGCCTACCAACATGGTTTCTATACAGCTGATGCGTATTTTTACAGATGTGGGCAGCCAATGGTAACATTACAAATCAGATTATTCTTTTCCCACACCTTTTTCTTTTCCACACAGTACAAAATGACTAAAAAAAAAAAAAAAAAATTCGATAAGCATTTATTGAACAAATAGTAAAATAAAATGCACTAATTAAAACAATGACCAGTGTCACGTTTTTGACAACTCAGAGCTGCCGGCGGACATAAATCAGTCCACTTCTGGGCTAAATGGAACCAATTCTTATAACAAGATTTATGTTGCACGACTGTAATAAAGCCATGACTCAGCCTGAAACAAATATATGAACATCCTTAAAAGGATTCTTGCAACTTGACTGATTAATTTTAGTAAGATAAAAGAAGCAGACTGACTTTTTTTTTTTAGCTCCTGAAAACAACGTCCTCGCCTCATTCGCCTGTAAAACAACAACCATTTCCCTGTAAACAGTTTGACCTGGGAGTAAAGGTTAGGGGGTTAAAGAGCTCATGCAACGGGAAGGGGGTCTTATCAGAGGTGGGCGTGAGTCGGTCGGGGTCCGCAGACCTGTCAAACGGCATTATGATCCCTCTGGAGTTTCCACAGACCGCCGTGGCTGGATGCAGCTTATCGAGGGAATGCTGCTGTGTGTGTTGGCATTCGTGAGCGTCTGCATGTGCGTCTGGGCTTCCAAAGAACCCAGTTGTTCTTACCTCATAGCCTTTAGCAAGCAGGAACTCAGCCAGGTAGGAACCATCCTAAAAAAAGAGAAGAAACGCCACTTAAAACTTGCATATAAAACACACAACACACAGCTGATTGGGTTTTCTTTAACTTTTACAATAACTCACAAGATCTTTGATCGAAATGGGGTATTTTTTCTTCTCATCAGTTCATCAATAGCTAAAGGTGATAAATCCAGTGTGTTTTGCACCAAAAATTATTTTAAAATGTGCCATATTTTGATTTAATTAATGTCTTAACTTCTTCACCAAATGCGTGATATTCAAAACCAGCACAAGTCTGAACGGACACACCAATCCCAGAGCACGAAAATCTGAGGTATAGGTGATCCAATCATTCATATGATCAATTATTAACAGGAATTTTTTTTTTTTAAACCAACACATCTATATATAAAAATGTGTGATTTTTTTGACAAAAGAGGGAAAATAGCAAGAATGTGCATTTGAAGAGTGTGATACAGCCAAATACAATCAAGAGCCTAATGTCGCCAAACGTTGGCCGCTTTCAAAACCAAATATACATCAGTGTGTAAAAAGTCTTTCTAAAATTTAGTACATAGTACACAGCACACAAAAATCACTCTGGTCTTTTTTTTTTTTTTCATTTACAGGTAACTTTCCAGTTTGCACCTGGCCAATCTCTCTAACATTATGTATCCCATGATGCAAAGTGACACTACAGCAGAAGCTGATCAGAGAAGCTATGACTACTCAGCTTCATAGAGTCTTTAATACAGCATTACCATTGTAGTATATACTGTACTATAAACTACATTATATACTACGGTATATACTAATGTATATACCGTAGTATATACTAGAATATATACTACAGTATATACTCTAGTATGTAGTATATACTATAGAATACTGTGGTATATACTACAGTATATACTCTAGTTTGTAGTATATACTATAGAATACTGTAGTATATACTGCAGTATATACTGTAGTATATGCTACAGCCATTTGACTGTCCCACTGCACAAAGCAAAGACTATGAACACATTTTTTTGATGAATTCAGTGAAGAAGAACTTCCTCCTGACCTCAACCTCGTCAAGGACTTTTGGAGAAAGCGAGCTTGGTCTTCTCATCCAACATTAGTGTCTGCTCTTATAAAAGCTCCACAGAATAAATGGGCACAAATTCAAATACAAACACCCCAAAATCTTGTGGGAAACCTCCCTAAAAGAGTGGAAGCTGATATGGCTGCAGAAGCGGACCACCTCCATATCAGAGTAGAAGTGTTTGAAGATAAATGTCAGTACAGTCCCGGCTGGTGTCCTGCTCAGGCGTCTGGTCACTTTCGATCATGTAGTGTGTTATTAGAGAACATAACAAGGTTCAAACACAAGGTCAAGATCATCTTTAACTATTAAACCAATTAAACTTTCAACCCCATTATAGCAACGATTGTCCCTGGTTTTTTTCTTCGTAGTTTGTTTGTACTTGCTAGATGTCACAGAGGTAAAGCTTGGAAGTTACCATTACATAATGGGAGAATACTGGAGAAGAAAAACAGCCAAAAAAGAGGGGAAAAAAATGAGTCTGACTGTAGAGTTTTGTTTTTTCATTTAATAAACAAGAGTTTCTTCTTGTGGATAGGAGACGTAATGATGATCTGAACAGACGTCAAAAGTTCATGTCATAATGATGTCTGATAACTGTGGAGAGAGACTGGAAAATGTCCTGAAGTTCTTTTAATACAATTGTTATTGATGATACAGGACAAAAAAAAAAAAAAAAAAAAGAAATTGATTTGGTGGAAAGAAAACATGTATGTTGTTGACGGAAAAAAATTAGTCTTTTGTGGAAGTGGGACACAAGTAGCTCCACGGTTGTTATGTGCAACACCTAGAAGGATCAGGAACTGTGGGAGATGTTGGACCTGGGTGTGTGTGTGTGTGTGCACGCATCTGCAATCCTGGCATGACAGAGCACGCGCTGTCAATAAGGTCTTGTTCCCCTCACCCATGTTACTCGTCTTTTTCTCCTCCTCAGACTTTCCAACCGCACGTTCTGGAGCAGTCTGGAATATTCCGACCCAGTCGGGGCATTCATCCCTCAATACCCCTCACATACGTGCACACACACACATTAATACATACATGCTGTCAGCGTGCCAGCCCCACGCTTCCCCCTCAGATCCCGGGGTAGCAGCCGAGGTGAAGGAGGAGGCAGCTGAGGAGGTCTGAGCAAACGTAAGAGCCTGCATTCAGCTCTGAGCAGGACCATCTTTTTTATTTTTTTTTTATTTTTTATTTTTTTTTGTGCCCCTGTGCCCAAATACAGTTGCGTGACGAACTCAAGAAGGTTGTTTATACTCTTGGTAGAAAATGAAAGATGACTTAATCCTTGGATTTACAGATAAAACTGAAGAGATGGTTAGATAAACCCTTCACAGACTCCACAGTCAAAGGTACTAAATGGTCTGTAAGCATCAAACACTAGTTCTGGTAATTATTGGTTTCCTCCTTCAATACTTCCTTTGGCACCAGAAACACCAGAAAATTCCATTAAAAGAAAGTCAGACGATCTAATTTGTTACAGCATCCAAAGCAAAACAAACTGTTTCAGTCAGTGTACAAACTTAAGATTCGTAGTGAGGAAACCAGGAAATGAGAGATCAGTTTCCCTTCAGCCGAAGCTGCATCCAAGAATTTCCCTTCCCATCTTTCCTCCGTGACATGTCATTTTTCAGCCAATTAAGTGTTTTTGATTTTAAAAAAAAAGAAAAGAAAAAAATATACCTATTGGGCCCAATAATGTGGTAACAAGCTAAAAACAATAAGCATCAAAGATCTTATTATAACTAAGTTAAAGAGTATGCTGAATCGTAAATTATATTTTAGTGTGGCTGTTTGTGGAGATAAAACCTTCAGCCATGTTTGCTTAAACATAATGAAAATTATGAAAAAAAACTTTTTTAATGATGTAATTAAATTGTTGCTTTGTCTCTAAAATGTGGTTGAGATATATGAATAGGAACATTTGCTAGTTTTCTAAATAAAATCATATTTAGGCTGAATTTCTTCAAATTTCCATCCATCACTTCTTCTCCAGGTTCAGGTCCTGAGGAAGCACCTGAGCAGGATTGGACAAACCTTCCTCTCCTCATCCAGGTGATACTGAAGCATTTCCAGGCTAGCTGAGAGATGTTTCTCCAGCGTGTCCTGGCGTACCTCAGGGGCTCCTCCTGGGACCCTGAGACATCGTAACCAGATGTCCTCAAAGAAAAACAATTGTTTTCTAACAGACTATGTTAATTTTGAAACTATAAAGACCTGCATATAGTCTTAAAATCAATCTGCTGGTCATCTTTTGCATGTTTTAGATGCTCCACTTTCAAAAACACGATTTTCTTGAGTGGACAATGCAACTGCACTTCTTGTAGCCTTTTGGTTGAAACGCTTCATTTTAGCTTCGCATCTACACTGACTAGAAGAAAAATGGCTCCTCATTCCCTGTTGGAGTTGTGCCAAACCACACATAGTTCAAGAATTATGCAAATATGCTTCATGCTGACATCATCAAGTGAAGCTACCAACATGGTGGTGTTCTTGCACAACCTTGGAGATCTGTACGCAAACAAAAAGCTGTAAAAACCAAAACAAATAAAGCACGTGTGGCCTTTTTAATAGAGCAGATCAAGATCGCTCATTTAAAAAAAAT